>KV921149.1:3606-19997 GCA_002081555.1 Protostelium mycophagum | reverse complement strand
GAACCCTAGTTAATGGAAAGATACCTGAGTGGATCTCTTTGGAAATGCAAGGAAACATGGAGCCCACACCACAAGAAATTGTCGCCAATCTCCCCGCAGGGCAGCAGATTACATTAGGAAAACTAAAGACGGAGAAGGTGAGAGGCATACTTCCTTCATCAAGTGACGATTGAAAAGACTGGTACCATTTTAGAAATTGGGATACACGCTCTCGATGGAAAAGTGACCTCCTTATTAAAACCCATGCTCGTCACACAACGTATCGAGGTACATCAATTCAACACATTAGACAAAAAGAATGAAATGAAGCAGTCTGGAGAAAACGAAGGAAAAGAAATTCGGTACGAAATTGTGGGTGTGATCAGAAAGAAATTCATCTTCAATACAAGACCAAGGCTCATCATCGGAAACCACCATAAAGCAAAAAGTCCATATAAAAGTCCTTGATGCAGATTATTATATGTTACACAACTCTTTCTCCGCCTGTCTTACTCTCCAACCAAATTGTCCAACGTGAATTTTGATCAAAACTTTTGTCTTTTTGATTGTCAACTCGTGGATGAGGGACATTCACCAGAGGTAGGGACCAGGTTATCTCCTGCACGTATTTCAGCCTCTTCCCTGGCAAGGTACCTATTTTGGTGTGAGACTTGAAACCTATATTAAATATTAATAACCTCCAGAAGAAGCACAAGCACCACCGGCGGGGAAGATTGGATCTGTTAAATCAGAGATTGTGCTTCGGATGCGATTTGAACGACATCACCCGGGTGACACGCAATCTTGAGGGTTTTGAGGACCTTTGTGTCTTGCAGGGTGGGCACATCAACTTCCTCACAATCAAAAGATCACAAGAAGAATGCCAGTCGCCAACTGCCAGACGCTGATCCGTGGCTCTCCTTTAAGAAGGGGTACAGTGTATGCCTTTCCTGCGACAACACCTTCACAAGATAGGATCCACATCCTATTAGCCACAAGATCGACAATTTCATCGTCGAGCGAGATGTGCCCCAAATGATCCAAAGACCTCTCGTATGATGCTTCCAACTACTTTCTCACAAGACATCGGGCGATCTACTAAAGATATTGCCAAGGGACTTCTGGGCCCTCTAAACAACAAATGAAATCGAATCGAACTTGTATCTTCAACTCCATTCAAATCATCAAAATTAGATTCTTTACTCTCAACCACATAATGAGTTGATCGCGTCCTTCAAGACATTTGTCTGTACAGGTTTTGTGAGATGCAAGTCGAATCCTGCGTCTATAGAGGCTTGGACGTCTTCTGGTAACGAATATCCACTCAGGGCGATGGCTTTGAAAGGTTGCAGAGCCACCTCGCGCACCTGCAAAAATTCAGACGAGAATTTTTGTTTTCGGTGTCTTGGTGCTGAAAATTTCCCGCCAAATAGAAAATTCAAAATTTGAAAATCTACCTTGTGGATTAGATCATATCCATTCCCGTCCGGCAACCCGATATCAGAGAGCAGCAAGTCAAATTTGAATTCTTTCGCTAATTCTACCGTTGTAGATGCGAGCCCCGAAGACCTTGAGACTTCAGAATTTTCGAGGAGATTTCCTCGAATAAATCACCTTATGCTGTGATTCATTTTTGACAGGATTCTGTTCATCACCATTCTGATTGCTTCGTTATCCTCCACCAGAAGAATCTGAAGGGGTTTTGTCGACGTCGACACCTGTACATGTGAGCGTTGTACACCAACTCCGTAATGTCGACAGAAACGGAAGGGATGGACGACAAAAATCCGATCTACAATATTGTCGACGTCGACAAACCTGTACAGAGTTTGGTTGTGGGAGGATGACGGGGTCCTCTGTGAGTGAAGGGAGGGTGATGTTGATCGTTGTGCCTCTATTTGGCCCTTCTGACTCTGCGCACACAGTCCCCCCGTGCGCTTTCACCACCTGAAATACGTAAAAAATAAATTTTATTTGTTTAAATTTAATTTATTTATGATTTTATTTATTAGATTCTATTAGATTTTATTAGATTTTATTAGATTTTATTTAAATTTTTTATATCAATTTTTCTGTTTGTGATTTTTCTGCAAATTTTTTTCGTCTGACGCAAAAATCTCGCTGCGGTGGGGCATTTATGTGGAAATTTGTAGTTGTAGATTCTCACCTCACTAGTGATGTACAATCCCAGCCCCAAACCCGTAGTTCTGTAGGGGTCTCGGTCTTGCATATCCAAGGGGTCAAAGATCGTTGACAACTGCGTTGTAGACAGGCCGATACCCATATCTTGTATGCTTATTTTGATCTCATCTTCACAATCCATTGTTGCTATTTTGATCATCTACAAATCTCAGTTTTCCCGCCCATTTTTTTTAACTTTCTTATCATGACATGTCGCACATCTACAATTACATCTACAATGAAATTTTATATTTCCCGCGCGAAAATTTCCCGATTTTTCGGAGAAAATTTTTTTGACATTCGAAGATCTACAACTGCATCTACAACTGCATCTACAATCGGCTCACCTTTCCGTTTCTGCCGAATTTCAAGGCATTTTTAAACACGTTCAAAACGATTTGCTCGAGCCTGGTGGCATCGCCCCTCACGAATCTTCTCTTGGCTTTCAAGTCCCATTGTAGATGGATATCCGCAGAGGCCAGCTCTTCCTTCATCTTTCCCGCCACTTTTTCCACGATGTCGTGGATGTTGACCTGAGATGTCTCAGAGGAAAATTCTAGGAAAAATCTTACCGAGGAGAGGGATAATGCCAATTTTCCTTTGGAAATTTTGACCATGTCCAGTAAATTGTCAATTAAAAGAACCTGAAATATATTTATTTTTAATATATAAATCGATAATTATTTTTATTATTGAAAATTATTATTAAAATAATTGAAATATTCTTATTATTTTTTAAATGAAGATTTTGTTTAAAAAATTTGATCATTTTGAATGAAGATATGATCATCTACAACGAGATATGATATCTCACTTCAGACTGTATGGTACGATGTATGATATCAGCGCACATCCGGACGTGTTCTGACACGTGCGTGTCAAATCTCATCTCCTCCACCTGAAATTTCGTCAGAATTTCATCGACATAGCCCAGATGCAGCGCAATCACAACAATACCGCGGCAGCCACAGTACATGAGCAAATACATTATTGCAGTAGAGCCACCACATAAAGCAGTACAACACTGTGGCAGAGCCATGTAACCAAATATTACATAGCTGCAGCGCATAAACAATATTGCAGCAGAGCTACAGCACATAAACAATATTGTAGCAGTATAGCAGCAGAGCTGCAGCACATAAACAATATAGCAGCAGAGTTGCAGCACCTAAACAATATAGCAGCAGAGCTGCAGCACATAAACAATATTGCAGCAGAGTTGCAGTACATAAACAATATAGCAGAGTTGCAGTACATAAACAATATTGCAGCAGAGCTGCAGCGCATAAACAATATTGTCGCACATAAACAACTGCAGCAGTAATTCGACATGTGGCTCTTCCGCAGCGTACATAAGCAGTACGATATTGTACAAATAAAAACAAACAACTGCAGCACAAATACAACTGGCCGCGGCCTGCAGCTCAATGTGTTGTAAAAATCACCAGCATCAATGCAGGTGCAAGAGGCGTCCGCATCTCGTGAGCGAGCGTTGCCAAAAAGTTATCCTTGGCCATAGTGGCCGCCTCTGCCGCGATTCGGAGCTCTTGCTCGTGTTTGTTGACGTTCTCTTGGGATTGCGACTGTCTGATGTGTCCGGCAATACGTGTGCGTAATTCTAGATCTACAACGAGTCACTATTATTTTACGAGAATTTTTTGGTCTTTATCTCTTCAAAAATTCATGAATTTTTAGTGAATTAAAAAATTTATAATATTTGTTAGGATCTATCATTAAATTTTGAGAAATTTCTCAGAATATTCTCGTATAATTACAAAATATTTACCCGTGAAAGGCATGACCAAGCAGTCATCTACACCTCTTCCCAAGCTCTCGATCTGGTTGTCTCCAGATCTTGCATTGATAAAAATAACAGGGAGATTCACATTAGTCGTATCCGCTCGGATTTGCTAAAATCATTTAATTTTTTAAATCGAAATGTTCAAAGGAAATTAAATTTTCCGGATGACTTTGAAATTTCAGGGAAATCTACCTCGAGGAGACGGTAACCTGGTTCGGTATCCGCTGATATATCGGCCATTATTAAATTTACTTTCTTTTTATTGGCAGCCTACAACCAGTCATTATCATTCTCCCAATGATTTTCAATGAAAATTCGAGGAAATTTCGTATCAATTTTTCACAAAAAAATAATTATGTTATTTAATTTTAATATTTGATTTGGCCAAATCGATTTTTGAATAAATACCTCCATGATGACGTGGATATCGTCTGAAGTCTCCAGGTCATAATCCGAATCCAAGATGGAAGCGATAAATTCACGGAGCTGTGAGTCCAAGCACAAGAAGGCAATGCTCCATCGTTGTGGCCCGTTCTGAAACTTTTTATTTGAATAATTTTTTCCTACGAAATACACTTTTTTTGATATTTTTTGTAGAAAAGTATTATGGTTTTTTGAGGGAAAGTGTAGCACAAAAATTTTAATTTAAATTACATTGGACATCGCTTTAAAATTATAAAACTTTTCAGAAAATCCGAAGCGCGGCACAGCCCCAAAACTTCATGGAATTTTCAAGTTACGTATGCAGATAGATAGGATGTCATCATGTGATGTCATGAACTCACACTCGAGCAAGAAGAATAAGGAGATGCGGGGGAGCCCTGTGATGAGCTGCTGTTATACGATGGGATTCCTCGAGATAATGAAGATAGCCACCGCCTATGAAATTTCAGTGAATTTACAAAATATATTTTCGTGAGAAATCTGAAGCTAAATTAAAAATTCACGATCAAATCTTGGTGAAATTTTAAAAGAAATAGAAATTTTATATTTTTAGGAAAATTCAACATAAAATTATAAAATAAATAAAATTCAATAGAAAATTTACCTTGAATGTAATTTCTCGGTTCTGAGGGGACCCTGAATCGTCTCTGCTTCTCGGAATATTTTGTCTGGACTCAAGTGGTCCGTGCCCTTCTTCACCGTCACGGTTACTAACGTGCCCTTACCGAGCTGGCTCTCGATATTGACGTGACCTCCGTGGAGTTGTATCAATTCAGAAACGAGAGCGAGTCCGATTCCTGAGGATCACGTTAAGAGACGCGAGATGTGCGGTAAGAGAATGTGAGATTGAGGTTTGAATTTTTCCCGCTTTTTTTAGGTTTTAATTTTCGAAAATGTCACCTGTTCCGGCGTGGCGGGCCTCTTTATTTGAGCCTCTGTAAAATCTCTGAAACACATGCGGCAGATCCACTTCACTTATTCCTAGAATATTCAACGACTTTTCTCAGAAGTTTCTCCCGCCAAAAAAATCTCAGAAAATTCGACGAAAATCCCGTAAAGAAAAATCACCTATGCCAGTATCTCGCACGGATAACTTGACGTATTCACCCTCGTCTGTTAACGTGACCTGAACACTGCCGTTGGGTGTGTATTTGAATGAATTGGAGATCAGACTACAACGAGTCAAAATTTTCGAGGAAGTTGCAGAGAAAAGTCTCAGAATTTTCAAGGAAAATTTTGATAGATAAGATGAAATAAATCAAAATGAATGTAAATAGTTACTCACTTTAGGACAATTTTCTCGTACATATCTCGGTCTAAAAATACCTCCCCCTCAATCTGAATTCTTCAACATATTTCCACGAAATTTCACTTACTGGTTGGCAGTCTACAACGAATTGTAGTTTCGCCTTTTCGCAGGCGGGTTCGAATAGATTACAACATTCTTGGGTCAATGAGCTCACGTCCACCGCCTCAAACTTGGCTCGCATCTACAATTGATTTTTCAGGATCGTATTTTATTTTTATTTTCTGTTGCATTTTTATCTGAAAAATTTTGACCGAAATTATTTTGGCGATTTTTTATTATGTGACATAACACATATAACCATTCGATGAAATTTCGTGAATCTATCGGAGTTTCGGAGTTATCTCACCTCGCCGCTGTCCAGATTCGAAAAATCCAATAAATTATTGACCAGCTTCAGCAACCGCAGCGAGTTGCGGTAAATGAGCTCTATCCGCCTCGATTGTTCTGGGCTGAAGGAATGTTTCTCTTTGTTGAGCAAGTCTTCCAGTGGGCCCAGAGTTAACGTGATGGCTGCGGTAGTTAGCGGGGGACAACATTACGTGCGATTTTGCCGCCATCCAAAATTACGCGGGAAAATTTCTGGCGGCAATTCTCCACTTTCAAACATCAAACTATTCACAATTCAAAACCCTCAACCTGCTATTACGTGCGGCTTTGCCGCCATCCAAAACGCGGGAGATTTCCACACTCAAAAATCCTGAAAATAATTCACACTCACGGGTCTTGAACTCGTGTGAAACGTTGGTGAAGAAGACAGTCCTGTCCCTGTCTAAAATCTTCAAGTCGTCAATCCTCTTCCGGGTGTCTTCTCTAGCTTTGCTGTATGATATCGCGGTGCCGATCTGGGCGGATAAAAGTGACAGAAAATCTTGGTAATTCTTGTCCCATAATTTGTGCTGTAGACGGTCACTTTTTTAAATTTCGAAGAATTCTCGGGGATTTATTTCGGATGGTGAAAATCATTTTTGAAAGATAGAGGTCACGTATGAATGAGACTTTCATATCAGCGAAATAAATTCATTCCAATGGAAAAATTCTTACTTGATTAAGACCGACCACAAGTACACCCTCCACATTCTGTTCTATGAACAGAGGTGACACGTAACACGCTAAAGGTGGTTCCTGCCAATGCCCGCAAGGTGCTAAATTTAGATGACTCAGATCCACCTGTCATCTTCAGAAAAGTCGTGAAAATTTCATTCAAATTTCAAAAGGATTTCCCAAAAACTTGAACAATAAAAAAACACTGATTATTTTTTAATGAAAATTCCAAAAAATGTCAGTGAATGAATAAATTTTCGGTACAAAATTGCAAAAAAAATTCGAATATTTACCATTTGTCCCACACCCTCGGCGTATACTTTTTTGACATTTTCCTCCATCAATTTCTCAAACTCTCCCTGGTTCCCCCTTTCCCGCCCAAATTCCGGGAACGCCACGTCATTCGATTTAGTCACTAAGTTCAAATTTGTCTTGTCTTGTGCGTGATAACAAGCGAAGAAGACGAGGTCGTATGTGTTTGTGTATAACATTTCCTTCATGACGGTCTTGAGGTCGTCCATGCAGGTGATGCTGTTGCAGCGCAGGGCGAAAACTCTGCGAAATTTCAGTGAGATATCACGGTTGGGAGAATATCAAAGCCACGAGAAGAATAAGATATCGCATGAGATATCTTCTGAATGGTTTATTAAAACCAGGAAAAATATTTTTCCACATAAATCAAACGAAAACTTCTCGACAATAACGAAGCACAAACCGAAAGTCTCAAAAAATCGCCAAAAAACTCACCTCAACTGCTCCATCCTTCTTCTATTGATGACAAAGCTGGTACAGTCCGAGACCGTATTGATTATCCCCACGATATGCCTGCCCTCAGATACAGGCGAATACGAAAAGTTGAAATATAATTCCTCCAAGATGGATCCAGAATGCAACAGAAACAATTTCTGTTCTAAATAAAATCCTTTTCCGTTGTTGCAGACCCCTTTGATCAGTTCGTCGAGCTCCGTCCACACTTCGGGCCTATTTTTAGATTATTTGGGGTTTCCATGGGTCTTATGAAGGTGAAATAGTATCTCTCAGCGGCAAGGCCGGATTTTTTATGGACAAAATTGAATTTTAACACCATAGACATTTTCAATGTAGTTAATGTCATCCAATTACAGTGGCAGAGAGATTCTTATAACACTAAAATATGTTTCATGTTGCTCATTCTGATGAACCTTTATGTTAACTGAATGCTGGTTTGAACTCTGTCCATAAATATTTGTTGTATTTGAACGATGGAATCATTTTCGATGAGCTCATTTATGAAACTAATATCGTTTCGGGGAGCGCTTTGCATACATATGATGTTTATAATAAACTCACCATCCGTGGCTTAGAGGCTTCGCCCACGTTTTATCCTTCTTTGAAGGCCACATGTTGAGGTATCCATCGTTATAAATCTGAATCAATTCTCGACCTAAAAAACAAGAAATAGGAAAAGCTGAAGTATAACAGATGGTCGTAACTGTTAATATATTAATCACGAAACTATATGTTGAGGTTTAATATTTCTCAAAAATTGAAGATCTTCACCATCCTGAAAAGCTGGTGGCCAACTTGAAAGAGGACCTAGAGAGGTCTTTTCCCATTCCGTATTGATGAGAAGCCTGACTAATGCATTGTCCGGTAATCTCTGCCACCAAGGAAGAGGAAGTAAAGCGGGAACATCCCCTATGTGCTCCTCTTTCCGCCTCTTGGCGTCTGGCTCGTTGATGGACATAGAAGATGGCGGGCTGATGGATGGGCCAGATCCTCGTTTTGTGTATCTTTTCTTCCCCCAAATTTCCACGGTGAAAAACACCGAAATACGGATCAACAAAAGTCTCAAAATCGGTGGCAGGAGTCTCTCCTCTATATCCAGACAATAGAAAAGAAACATTCGTGAGAGAAGCAACGTTCATTTATTGTTCTTGTTGTGATTAAACTCGTTTATAGATGACTGACGTTTAAAGTGTGGTTAAAAACATGGACAAATAAAGGGAGAAGCGACGCTGCAGAACATTTGTACGATGAAGAATGAAGGACTAAACAGACTCCTCCCCAATGAACTGCATCACGTCTACAACGATTTTGTTGGATGAGATCTCCCAGAAAATCGACACAAAGAAAGAAACAACAACACACACGCCACGATGACCACCCTTGCCCTTCGCTCTCTTAAACAAGTTTCAAACAAATCTGTCGTCAGCAGATCATTCTCACAAGGTGAGATCTTTGCTTAGAAATTTTTCATTTCTGACGTCTAAAGTCAACCAATTTACTGTACGTACTTCCGTCCCCTCTATCCAGCACGTTCCTCAATTTGCACGTGCATACTCACAACATAGTGTCCCCAGAGGTATTATCATATCATGACGTCATCGATCTGATCCTTCGGCAGAAGCACCAAAGACCTCTTTCGTTACGAGAGATGCCAATACAGTGGCTTCCAACAATTGGATCTTTGCCATCGCAGGTCTCGCCGTCTCTGCTCAATTTTTAAACAACAAGGCTGAAGCAGCAGTTGTTGAAGGTGAGTCTAATCATTTTTCAGTTCGTAAAAATATAAAATGACGTCTTTAGTCATCATCCCAGAAGAGCAGACAGAAACCAAAGAGAACGAAGTGATAATGGTGAGAATACATTTTGTCTATATCCGAAATTGTCACACTGATATGACATCACTCTTCTCGTGGATGATCATTTGGAGCTTTTGTTAAAAAACGCAGCACAGTCCTATGGAAGACCCCACCATCCCTGAGAGCACTGGCTGGTTCATGGGTAAGCTTTCCCGCCAAAACAACCCATTCAAATTTCAAAACTGAACGTCCCAGAACTTCTCGGAAACTGCACTCTGGGTGGAATCCTCGGTTTCTGCGCCGGATTTGCCGCCAAAAAGAGTCTAAAATTAGTCTTATTCTTCGTCGGTGGTGAATTCGTCTTCTTGCAGATGCTCTCCTTTATGGGCTACATCACAATCAACTGGGGCGCTGTAGAAGATAGAAGCAAGGCACTTCTTTCCCCAGTAATTATTTTTATTTTCATTTTTCAACTTGAAATTAAAATGATATAGGAAAAACGTCGCAACGCTTGGGCCAGGTTCACCGCCATGTTGACTTACTCTCTCCCTTCAGCTGGTGAGTCTTACCATATCCAAAATATTATTACCGAGCCGTCTCTCGGTTGTTACCGCATCTTCTGACGGTTTTCAGCTGGTGTTATCGGAGGCTTTTACGCTGGATTCAGATACGCCTACTAAGAACAAATTCCAAAATTAAAATTAAAAAAACTCAAAAAATAGACATTTATTTTCCCTCTATCTACAACGATGTATAATGCGTCTTCTCTGCGATGCCTGCCCGTCTCGGCTGAAAAATCCTCACTCTTCCCCACAATTATTTCTTAAAGTACCAAGCCACGGCGAGCACCCCAAAAGCCAGTGACATCCTTCTTCCAAACAGACTCATCATGCTTCACCCCATGGAGAGTGTAGCCGGCAGCGCAGATGGTGCTGACGCACAGTATTCTGAGCCAAGAATGTTGAGGTGATGCTATCGGGGAAGCTGTTTGGATGACTTGTTGGAGCAGTGTGTGTCTTATCGTCGTCCTTGTGATGGCCTTGATGATGAGAAGGGAGAGGCGGGGTATGATGAGGTTTGCGGGCATGGTGAATGATATTATCATAAATGAGGGTGGATGAATTCTTTGATTGGTGTCAGCTTCAAATTTCAGGATTGATTGGTGTCATCGCAAAAATAGAATTTTCCGAAAACGAGGAAAGTTTTCCGCATCATGATGCCAAAGAGCAGAAAATGACGACGATGTTTATGGTCTAGACAAGATTTTCAGGTCGGAGAAGTCGAAGACGAAGGCACCATTCTTGTCCAGAAGAGGAAAGACAAACTTCTTGAATGCATCGTGGTGAGGATCATAAGGTGTATGGAATGGCTGACCGACGTAGTAATCACGATCAGCTATGTTTTGGAATGTCACAATGTATGCTGGGAAACATGAGATTGGGCGATATGGCACCAGCTCATGTCACCTTGGGTCATGTTCTGGTTAGCACCTTCTGGGCTGTTGTTAAATCCAAAGTACAAGCTCTGAATGTACTTCTTGTTGGTTCCTGGGCGGACGCAGAGGTCACCCAGTGCCACAAATCTCTTCTGTACTTCCATTTGTTGTGCGTCTGTGACTCCTGCGGCAAAGCGAAGAGCCACAAAGTGTCTGACAGGAGCTGACGCTGCTCTCTCTTCGACGAGGAGGGCAAAGCAGAGGCCAAAAAGGCAAAGAAGAAGGAGTGTGCTGCTTCTCATGGCTTGAGTTGGGTGGAAATGATGCAATACGGAGGCAAAATATTGAGGAGTGGAGATGTCAACGTGTACGATGACAACATCACCCAGGGCCCCTCACGCGCAGATATTCACCACCATTGACGCAACCAAGTGCGGAAAAATCACTTTCAAGAGAGCCAGCAACATGAGCACCGATTACAAGTTTCAAGGATGGATGGGTTTAGACAAGGACTCTATCGAGGGCAAACTCGTCTTCCAAGAGTGAGGCTCATATTTCTATCTCATATCATACTAACTCTAGAAGATATGAGCCCAAGACATGGGAGGAGACTGATGTGGACATCAAAATTACTCACTGTGGTATTTGTGCAAGTGACACTCACACCCTCTGCAGTGGATGGGGCATGACCACAGGTTACAAGTTCCAGGGATGGATGGGTTTAGACAAGGAGTCTGTCAAAGGCAAGCTCGTCTTCCAAGAGTGAGGTCCAAAGCTTGATCTCCCGACTGAATCTTTAGGTACCAGCCCAAGACATGGGAGGAGACCGATGTGGACATCAAGATCACTCACTGTGGTATCTGTGCCAGTGACACCCACACCCTCTGCAGCGGATGGGGTCACACAGATTACCCCATCTGTGTAGGACACGAGATCGTCGGCCACATCGTCAGAGCCGGCTCGCAGGTGGAGAAGGGTCTTAAAGTGGGAGACCGTGTTGGTGTTGGCGCTCAGTCAGGCTCTTGCTTGAAGTGTGGCCAGTGCAACAGCGACAACGGACAGTACTGTGACGTTGGTTTTATCGGGACATACAACGGTAAATACTCCGACGGAAGCAGGTTCGATTCTCCACGATATTCGAATCTTACAATTTTAGATCTCAGGGAGGTTATGGAGATTACGCCAGAGTCCCTTCCCACTATGTTGTAAAAATCCCAGAGGGTAAGTATTATCAACAAAAATAGCAAGATCTCAACTGTTCAGGAATTCCCTCCGAGATCGCTGCCCCCATGATGTGTGGAGGTGTCACTGTCTATTCACCACTTAAGAATAACGGGGCCGGAACCACCGCCAAGAGAGTCGGAATCGTTGGAATCGGAGGGCTCGGACACTTTGGTCTGTTGTTTGCCAAGGCTCTTGGAGCCGAAGTTACCGCCATCTCCCATTCAGAGAACAAGAAGGCTGATGCAATGGAGCTCGGCGCTTCCCATTTTATTGCGACCAACAAGGAAGGCTGGGAGAAAGACAACTCAAGAACTCTAGACCTCATCATATCTACAACCAACAATGCTGATATGCCCATCGCCAAATACCTCGAGCTCTTGGCGCCTCAGTAAGTTCCCACAAAAGATGAGTTTCTCACCTCTTACAGCGGAAAATTGATTCTTGTCGGTTTGCCCGATGGAGACCAAACACCCATGATCCCGATCTGGGGACTTGTCACTGCCGGCAGATCCATTGGAGGTATGCATCTACAACAGTCATTTGAATGTCATTTTTGACATTTTTGACAGGATCTATGGTCGGAGACCCAAGCCAGATCGAGGAGATGCTCCAGCTGGTTGTTGAGAAGAACGTCAGAACCTGGGTGGAGCCATTCCCAATGGAGAAGGTGAATGAGGCCATTGTGAAGCTCCACGACAAGGGAATGAGATACAGAGCCGTCCTGTTCAACCACAAGCACATCGACAATTAGAGATTTTGATAAAACAATTTTGTGAAATTTTATGACCGTTTATTCAAGAAAAATTTTTTGTATCAGCAATCTACAACTCCACACCTCCCCATGCAATGTTATTTGAACAATTGAGATTTTCTTTATCAAATATTAATATTTATACATACTTCTCAAGAGTTGCACAATAATTTGATTGAGAATTCAATAATCAATCTGGCATATATAATACGATTTTCAAGAGAAATCTTAGCAACAGGTAAAATAGTATTATTTTCTCGACTTGTGCGAATGAGATGACGAACCGTCTCAAACGTTTTATAATGCATTGTGTGTTCTTTCCATCTGCTTTGTTGCGTCCCTCAATTTCGAGACGAGATCTGTGAGCTGGTCCTGGTTACACGCGAATTTTAGAGTGTCTCTTGCTGCATCTATGGGCCTCTCTACATCTAATCTGCTTCAGACCAAAATATATTTATTTAAAAGTATTTAGTGAAAAAATAAATGTGTGATACTTTTGTACATGGAATTTGCAGACTACAAATTGACTGTGAGATTAAATGAATGATTGGCTGCTTCTATACAAAAATGATATGAATAAAATAAATGTACCCTCTGAATTCTCTTCCTCTCTTGTGAGTGTCTGCTCCGGTCTCACAGTCTTATGTAAATCCAACGATATCATATATACTGGTGTGTTCACCTGTGGACACTTCAGACTTCGATGAAAATAAACAGCTCACCTTTTCGATGACATTAGATTTCATGTAGTAATCGAGACGCCAGTTGACCCCGATAATCTAGAATCAGATTTAGTATTTGTTCATACAAGTACTTCATTTCTTATCCTTTTGTCGCCGACATTTATAGAAAGTGTTGATCCAACACACCTGTGGAAGATGGAAAGATGTGGAGGCGAGTGAAGTCCTCAGAGCGACTCTAGTATCACCATATAATTTAGATATTGTTTCTATCCTCTTGTTGTCGACTCCTTCTTGAGTTAAAACTTCTCTGCGAATGTCTCAGATTTTTCATGTTCAAGTCAATACTCACTTTAAGATTGTTGGATCGGCGTTTAATTTTGCCGCTTCTAAAATGAGACTGACTAATGATCCATATGCCCTCTTCACATCGATAGCGTCTAGTTTGGAGAGATTCGGACCGCCTGATCAAATCATATTAACATGATTATTGACCTAAAGACATCTTGAACGTTTACTCACTCGTGACCTTCTCCTCTGTGGATCTATTCAACAGTACACCGAATGCACCTTCGATCAGCTCGCGAAAAGCTTGATCTGGAAAATTTTGAGGGTTGGCAAAAGCGCCTGCTCCCTTGAGAACCTCTGTGGGGAGATCTTGCATGGTGATGAAAAGTGACGGTCCGATCATGTCACCAATAACTACAACTCACAAATGATTTTTGGATATTATTATATTATTGTTGTGGATGAAAGCAGAGTTTCCATCCGTCCATTTGGAGCCGTGGAAGCCTTGTTTATAATTTTGAAGAAGACATTATCACAATATCACGCACGAAAACACACGCACGAAGAATTCACGAAACATGAAGACAATGCTCATCCTCACCATCTTTTCCCTAGCAGGATCAGTCCTTCTCGTACAAGGGCAAGTTGTTTGGGAGAGAAGTCCAATCTGCCCAGATTATGTCCTGCAATGCGGGCTCGATCAGACCCCAAAGAATGTAATCGATAGACACGGATGTCCCGTGGTACAGTGCATCAACAAGGGAACAACCTCTGCAGAATATGTGACATACAGGTGCTTCCTTCACCAAAAACTTTCTTGTACATACTCATCACAACATCATTCACAAGATTGTCATTTCTCATATAAATGCTGAATTTGTCAAGTCAAGAGGGAAGCACGAAGGCGCAGTGTTATGACAAGGAAACAGCCGCAGCCTGCCCCAGCGGAGAGATGGAATCTGAAGAGCTAAATCCCAACACTGGTTGTTACAGAATTGTGTGTACAAAAGGTAAGAAGTCTGATCACCAACAGAATTCTGAAGGGTGTAGAAGTGCAGAGAACTGTCGAGAAGACTGGTCCTCTCAGCTTTCTGGGTTTATAATAAATGAGCCACCATAGGATTTCGATTTGTAACATCCAAGTTCCAATCATGAGACAAATGTTGTCGAAATCCCAGGTCACATCATCGTCTTTCTCTTAACATCGTCGCATCCAGTTTTCTTCGTGCTTTTGGTCACGAATTAACACAAAGATGACAGTTGAGCGTATTTTCCTCAGAACGTATTCTTCCTTTTCCCGGGAACTCCTCTACTCGAAAATTCGAGCCGAATGTCTACATTCACTAGTTTTCACCTTGTAATACGGCTTGATGCCGTTGTGGACCTTTGTGTTTTGTAAATTTGTGTCGACACTTACATACGTAAATGGAAGCAATTTTCATAGGGATTTCTGGAAATCCGTTAAAATTCTCATAAAAATAAAACCAAAAGTTCCTCGGATCGAGAGGCATTCCAAACAACACAGGTCGGCAACAAGACCCCGAATACCCACCCCTACCATCTACAACCACTAATCTACAACACAATGAAGAGCTGCTCATCTTGCCAAGGATCAGGCCTCGTCCAAGCTGATTGCCACCAGTGCCACTCTTGCAATGGCAACAAATGCATCCAATGCAGAGAGACCGGATACAAGTCCTTGCCTTTCGAGGAATGTGAGAGCTGTTCAGGTGCTGGAGTCATCTCACAACAGAGCACAGAGAACATGATCGAAACAAATTGATGTACATAAAATGAATCGTAAGAGCGTAACCTTTTGGGATGATTCCAACAATTGATCATAACCCCAAAGATGAAATGATCAATGTTATTATAAAATACTGTGCTCCTGCTCATTCTTGCTGATGGTTTTGGCTGTTGAGAAATGAGTGTCCAGAAAATATTTAAAATTCTTCAACAACTGACGTTGATGTGATTTATATAATGAAATAATTGAGAGAGGACCCACTCTATAATAACAGACCCATGTTAAGCTTCAATTATATATTATAAGCGTTTACAACTCCCTCAAATTTTGCCGCCACTCCAAACATTCAACATGCCGCGAATTCCTAATACGAATTGTGTCGGTGAGGATTAGACTTCTCTGTTATCTCAACTAATCGAATTTTACAGTTGATCTGTGGCAGAAAAGAGATCTGTCCTCGAGACATCATTTTGCCACACACGCCCACACGGGTAAGAGCGAGGTTTGATCTTGGAACTAAATGTCCACAGATCATTTGAAAGGATTAACTTCCACATGGAACAGAGGAATGATATACTGCAGCCGTGAGACGCGGAATGTCCTCGTTACGAGATATGACATCAATCACAAATTGATCGTGAGTCGATATCATATCATCCAAAATACAACTGATCTGTTAATAGACAATCATGGATGCAGGTGATACCATCATGTTGTTTTTAGATGATTCCAAAAAGGTACAGCGAATTTTATCCTTCTTGCGTTAAGGCACGTCAGTTTACCGTGAGCGTCACGGCAATCGACGCGAACCATTGTCCTGGAGCTCTCATGTTTCTGTTTGAGACTGACTCGGGGAACGTTCTTTGCACTGGTGATTTTAGGTCAATTTTTAATTATTTTAATTATTTTAATTATTCTTATTGCAGAGTTTGACCAGATTCCCCGCA
>KV921148.1:2027-21277 GCA_002081555.1 Protostelium mycophagum | reverse complement strand
TGATACTAGCAATTTTCAAGAGGTGCAGCTCTGATCCAAATCAAGACCATTCCGAGTATCAAAGAGAACAGAAATTGATAAGAGACACAAACACTCCTTTGGAGTGCAACTTCTGTTTCGCGAAGCCATTTTCTGAAAGAAATTTCGTTTTCTCTGTCTACAACTATCAAGAATCAACATCACATCGTATTCTCGTCATAAAAAAGCACAATGCCGCCCAAAGGAAAGAAGGGAAAAGGAGAAGAGAAAGACGACAAGTCTGATCGTGGAAAGAAACAAACACTGCCACTTGTGGAAGACGATGACGAGATGGATGTGGTTGAAGATCGCAAGGGTATGTACTTTATCTCCAGATGTGAAGACTGAATGCTTGAAAGCTAATAAAGGCAAAAAAGGAAAAGTCTCACAACCAGAGGATCAAGGTATCTTAGTTATCCCTCACCATATCCTAACTCTTTGAAGGCAAAGGCAAGAAAGGAAATGTAGAGAAGACGGACGTTGACGAGGATGAAGAAGAGAAGGAAGAGGTGCCAGAGCCAAAAGGTGATCAATCATAGAGGTGATCGTGACGTCATGACGTTTGAACAGGAAAGGGAAAGAAGGGAAAGCCACAAAAGGGACAGAAATTAGAGGATAGCGATGATGAGAAGCCAACAAAGGGTATGTCCATCGTCCGTTCTGTAATCAAACCAATAATCTTCATGATTCTATCACATCAAAATCCCCAAACAAAAATACAGCGGTCATAAATAGTTTTTTATCGTAGATTCATTTTTACAGGTGGCAAGGGAAAGAAAGGACAGAAGTTGGCAGTCGTAGAGGATAGTGAAGAGGAAGAAGAAAAACCTGCAGCACCCGCAAAGAGCGCAGGAAAGAAGGGCGGAAAGGGACAGAAGTTGGATGACGAGGAACCCAAAGGTGAACATTTTTGGTTTATTTATTTTGCACCTGCAACAATTACAATCGTTTCTTTGAATTACGATAGTCTACAAACAGAAATAATCCGTGAACATACAACTTCACAGATTATTTTAATCTGTACCACAACTATGATTTACCCACCTTTTTTAATATAAAAGTCATCATTGAAGAGATGACGTCACCTCATGTTGAATAAACGGCAGGAAAAGGGAAGAAGGGTAAGCAAGCACCAAAGGCAAAGAAGGTTGAGGAATCCGAGGAAGAGGAGGAAGAAGAGGAGGAGGAAGTCCCTGTCCCCGCCGCCAAGGGTGAGATATCATCTTTTTTATTGTTGCGATATCTCACGTGACATCAAGACTTTCCCGATTGATAAATCTACAGGAGGAAAGGGAAAGAAGGGCAAACAGGCACCAGCAAAAGGAAAGAAGGTTGAAGAATCAGAAGAGGAAGAGGAGGAGGAAGTCCCCGTCCCTGCCGCCAAGGGTGAGATGTCGTTTTCATATGCTTGTGATATCTTCATGTCATTGATAAATATGTAGGAGGAAAGGGAAAGAAGGGCAAACAGGCACCAGCAAAAGGAAAGAAGCAGGTGCTTGAAGAATCTGAAGAAGAAGAAGAAGAGGAGGAGGAAGTCCCTGTCCCCGCAAAGGGTGAGATATCATTTTTGTTATGTCGCAGTATCTCACGCAGCGTCATGACATCATATACAGGAGGAAAAGGAAAGAAGGGCAAGCAACCAACAAAGGGGCAAAAGTTGGAAGACAGTGATGATGAGAAGCCAAAAGGTACCTCATCTTGGCATCAGTACCTAATCATCTCGATTGAATTTTGTCAGGAAAAGGAAAGAAGGGCAAACAGGCACCAACAAAAGGAAAGAAACAACTTCTTGAAGAATCTGAAGAAGAAGAAGAGGAGGAGGAAGAAGAAGAGGAAGCCCCTGTCCCCGCTGCAAAGGGTGAGATATCATACCATCATGATGTTTCTGTTTTATGACATCATTGACATTCAGCAGGAAAGAAGGGAAAACAACAACCACCTCAAACAAAGGGACAGAAGGCAGATAAAGAAGACGGTGAATATTATAACATCCTTGCGCGTCATATTGACCATACCAGGAAAAGCAAGCAAAGCCAAGCCCACCAAAGGATTCGCCGCTCTTGCAGAGGACGATGATGATGAGGAAGAGGAAGAAGAGGAGGTCCCTGCCCCCGTTGCCAAAGGTAAACATATTTAAATACATTATTTTGAACATAAATTGAGAAGAAGTAGGAAAAGGAAAGAAAGGAAAAGAACAAGTGAAGAAAGGAAAACAAGAAGCTCCAAAGAAGGGAGCATCAAGGGTAATGACAGCACACGATTGACAACTGACACATGACAGTACGCATTGCCTGAGGAAGACGAGGAAGAAGAAGAGGAAGAGGAGGAAGAGGAAGAAGAATCTCCAAAACCCGCCACAAAAGCAGATAAGAAGGTGTGTTTATCATTGGAAGACAAACTGACCAAAAACAGAAGAACCAAAAGAATGATAAGAAACAAGACAACAAGAAGGGAAAGAAGATGGAGTCTGAAGAAGAGGAAGAAGAGGACGAAGAGGATCTTTCAAAGGGTGTCGAGCAATTACAACTCGACGAGGACGTTGAAGATATAGAGGAAGAGATGAACAAGGAAGCAGAGAAGGAAAGAGAAGAGGCAGAGAGGCAGAGGAAGGAGGTACAGAAGGAGAAGGAAGCATTATTGGATTCTATCGTTGTAGACGAGAAGAGATTGGGTGAGTCAAATCACCATCAAGCGAATAATTTTTCCGCCAAGAGATTCCTAAAATAGACTCTGACGGACACAGGATCTGAGTCCATGTCCAAGGACATTAAGATTGAGAAGTTTGACTTGTCTTTCCCTGGTAAGCCACTCTTTAAGAACGCCACACTCGACTTGGCACACGGCAGAAGGTGAAATTATTTTACATTTATTTGTGCATCTTCAAGGCAAATAACATTCACCTTGTAATTTTGATGAAAGAAAACGAGGAAAGATGAATGTTCATTTGTGATACAGATACGGACTTGTCGCACCAAACGGAGTGGGTAAATCCACACTGTTGAAGGCTATTGCCATCAGACAGGACGAGTTCATCGGTATCCCGAAGCATTTTGATATCCACTATGTAGAGCAGGAAGTTCTTGCTGACGACACTCCTGTAAGTCAATTCACATTAAATTATATTTCTGGCACAATTTTATTGCTAAAATGTCACAATATTTCGGAACACAAAACCTATTTATTCTTTGAGAACAATCGCTGCAACAGCTTGATCTGTGTCCGATAACATGAACAACCGAAAAGCAAGCGAATTCTTATAGTTTCCAGGCCATCACAAAGGTGATTCAAGCAGACGAGGAGCGCACCAAACTTTTGGCTCTCGAGAAGACCCTTATGGAGGGTACTTTTGATGACGACATGGCCGGAGAAAAGCTCCAGCAGATCCACTCCCGTCTCGACGACATTGAAGCCTACTCCGCAGAGGCCAGAGCTTCTGCCATCTTGACTGGTCTCCAATTCACCGAGGAGATGAAGACAATGCCCACAAAGGACTTTTCTGGCGGTTGGAGAATGCGTATCTCCTTGGCCAGAGCACTCTTCAAGAGGCCCACACTTTTGGTCCGTATTTCTCGTGATGTTTCACAAAGATCCACAATTTTGAGAAATTGTTGTTGAAGATCCTCAGTTGCTGGATGAGCCCACTAACCATTTGGATCTTTTAGCCGTTATTTGGCTGGAGACTTACCTCATGAAATGGAAGAACACATTGCTCATCGTGTCTCACGACCAAGACTTCCTCAACACAGTATCCACTGATGTGATACACATCTACCAACAGAAGCTGGTCTACTATAGAGGAAACTACGACGCTTTCAAGCACCAATTCGACTCAAAGGTCGCGATTGCGAGAAAAGAATACGACAAGCAAGTGAAGCAGCTCAGAGCTGAGAAGCAAAAGAAGACTAAAAAGGACGAGAAGAGTACTTCCAACAAGAAAGCCACAGAGAAGGTGATTTGTAAATCACCACGATTTCAACTGATATCTTCAGGTGCTCCGTAACAGAGACAGAAAGCAGGCTAAGGGTGGTAAAGGCTTTGACGATGAGAGAGAAGCGAAGAAGGAGCTGCTCGAGGCGGTGCCCAGAGATTACAACGTCATGTTTGAGTTCCCAGAACCAGAAGAGCTCAGCATTCCTATTATTCAGGTACGACATTCTTCTCAGTAGTTGTATTTGAACAAGATATAACTGCTCTTACCATTTTAAAATTTTATTTTGAAGAAAAATACCCAGGAATATTGAAATCTGCTCACACGAGTAGGTCAACGACGCCTCCTTTGGATACACAAAGGACAAGATTCTGTTCAGAGATCTCGAGTTTGGAATTGATCAAGAGAGCAGAATCGCTCTTGTCGGCCCTAATGGTGCCGGAAAATCCACTCTTCTAAAGGTAATTTTGATATCTATTTAGTGGTTTATTGTCGCAAAAATGTTACCACTCATTAATCCACTACGTTAAGCATAATTTTTTAATGAATTTTTTGTTGCGGTGAAAGCCGATATATGGCACATATGATGTTGCTGAAGAGCTTTGAACATTCAAATGCTTGTTTGACGTATGGGAATTGAAGAGAGTAGCTGTTGCTGGGAGAAGTCGAACCCTTGACCGGAACCATCCAGAGAAACCGCAAGCTTGTCATCGGAAAATTCTCTCAACATTTCGTCGACGTACGTACATTAATCATCTTCAAACATGACCAAATGTTCTATTCATGGTCTCTGCAAGCACACCCAAGACTAAAGATATCATGGTGACATTCGTCAGGTGTTGGATATGTCACAAAACCCGGTGCAATACTTGGCACATAAATACCCCGAATTAACCGAACAAGGAGATTGGGAACAGAAATTAAGAAGAACCATCGGCAGATTCGGTTTGACCGGAAAGACACAACTCCAGGAAATCAACTCACTCTCTGGTGGACAGAAGAGCAGAGTCGTCTTTGCTGACATTTGCATGACCAACCCTCACTTGCTCTTTTTGGACGGTCAGTTCCCCTTTATATATTCTCTTGGTTATTTTCAATGGGAAAATGTTCTACTTCATTTTTTCAACAAGAAATTGTAGAGAACGGCAAAGACATATGACTGAATAAGATAGAGCCTACTAATCACTTGGATATTGAGAGTGTGGACGCCTTAGGAGAGGCCCTGAATGAATTCACTGGAGGTCTTATCCTCGTCTCTCACGATGCCAGACTCATCCGTGAGCTCAATTGTGACGTGAGTTTTTTAATGGAAATCCCTGAGACGTAAATAACAATCGTAGGTGTGGGTGGTTGCGGACAACACAGTGATCATCTATGATGGTTCCTTCGATGAGTATAGAGAAGAGCTGAGAGCCGAATTCGAAGAGAGAATCGAACGCGAGAGCGAGGAGAGAAAGGAGAAGGAGCAGGCGAGAAGGCACAAGAGAGAGGAGGAGATGCAAGCCAGAGCAGACCAGAAGAAATAAATCTGATTTTAGAATGCTTCGACATTCACAAGTCAAATTTATTCAAGTGGCTTAAAAGTGGCAGTTGTAAGGTCTGGAGACATAACCAGCGATGTTGCACATGTTGTTTCCCTTCTCCATCAAGAAGTAACCCTGAGATCCCCACTCCGTTCCCCACTGGTTCTTTAGAATGTAACAGTCCTTTCCAGAGTTCTACAACGAGTTATTCTTTCTCAATTGTCAAGGGAAAACACTTACGTTGCAGTTTTTGGCATAACCAACTGCAAGGACGGCGTGGTTGATCTCATGAGCACAAGGTTCAGAATAGACACCAGAATGGTAGTGATAGAAATCATCATTAACATGGAAAGCGACGGAAGCAGGTCCTCCCGCAATGATATCAGCTGCGTTGTCGTCATTTCCGCTCCAGGAGGACGCAACGGAATTGCACCAAAAGTGCTTGGGGGTGTTCTGCAAATTTCAGAATATTTATCAAATAACTTGTGCGTATTGACCCACGTGGCATCCAGTGGCTTGAGCTTGGTAGGGGTACTCGCTCCAGTAAGACATTCCGTTCCTTCCTGCCCATTGTGTTGCTTGGATGGGATCAGCTCCTCCGCAAGATCCGATTCCAGCGCAGCTGCGGGATGTCAGTTACACTTCTTTTTGTTTATTTACTCACTCCATAACCTGTTGAGGAGACAAGTCCACTGGCTGTCTTCCGGAGGTGGCCATGGCCCCTTCCAAAGAGGCAGTGGAAGAAAAGGCCCAGCAGCTGTGATTGTTAAAATTGATGAATCACCACACAAAGAACACACCTTCCGCACTGCAGTTGGTTTTTCACGCTGGTCACGGCTCCTCTCTGACTCCAGTCTATCCAATCGGGGCGGGACTGACCGTAGTTTCAGATGGTGTCTCATCAAAAAAACACAGCCACTCACTCTCTTTTCTGTTTGATTGAAGGCAGCTGGACGGTGCATAGAGGAGAGATCGAGGGGGCTGGTGATGGCGCGGCGCTCTTCATCAGTGTGAGCAGACATGTGGTTGAGACCGGCGACCCAAGAAGCACCAGTTCTCTGGTTCAGTTCCCAGACTCTTTGAACGGACTTCTTCCAGTGAGTGTATCTGTGCTCGAGGTCGTGAATGTACGCTTTGCGGTGCTTTTGCATCCAGTGTCCAAAGTGGGTCTTGTTAGCATGGTGAGGGTGAAGGCTCTCTCCTTTTTCGGTGGACTTTTGCCACCAGTGATGTTTTTCGGTGGCATGTTGGGCGAATACTGAAATACGTGAGATGACTTTGAGTCAAAGAAGCTAATCTCACCAACAGCGGAAAGCGCCACGACAGCTAAGAGGAGGAGCTTGCTCATGGCTGGCAGAGAATGCCAACACAACCCAGAAATTTTGAAGGTCCGCGGGAAATCGAATTCAAACACAATTTACGGTAGCTTACGGTGAAACCCATGGGCATGTCATATACATGTCAGATTTCCCGTCTCAAATTCTGTTTTCCTTGGTTTCTTGAGCTTCAGAGGCACAAACATTACCACAGATATCAATGGATTCCTTACAGTATGGCAAATATGATAGCATTGCCTTTTATTCATGTTTCCAAGAAAGACATCAACATCACATAGGGAAACTTCGAATGTTCATTTATTGAATAAGTACATCTTTCTCATCATAATCGTCCTCTGTTGGTAAATCTGTAATCCTCCTCGATCCATGCTTGATGTGCAGTTCCTGCACTTTTTTCTCGCTGCAGTTGAATCAATCATGGCCAGCGATGATAATGTTCACCTGATCTTTGCTCGATACGGAGAGATATAGAGTGCCAGAAAATCAGATATGATGGTTGCTATGCTCATCAGGGCTATTGCTGAGGCTAATGAGAAGACCAGTTGCATGATACTGAACTAGACGTTTTTAGATTTTGATTTCAGTCTTTCATCACCTTGCGTCCCGTGCCAGAATTGATAAAATACATGCGCACTCCATACATCTGAATGGATCAGAACGAAATCGGTGATTCGAAGCCATCAAGAACAACAATGCGCATCATTACCTTGTACAAATCGCGCTTTCTTATTTGAGTATTATCTACAGAGTCTTGCGTATAATAACGAGTTGTCCTCGCATTGAATCCCACAGAGAATGTCCCGGGGTCATCCACCCTTTGATTTTGAGACAATTTGAATTTTGAAAGAATCACCTTGTAAAGGAGAGGGTTGGGTCACATGATGTTCCGCTGTCAAAGTTACACTGCCATTTCACGTTGACAAAAATCACTAGAGTTCTTCAGAGTTGATAATCTTACAACGATCATACCAGCACCAAGCGCGCTGACAGAAGCCCTATCGAGAGGAGTCGGCGTCACATTTTGAAGAACACCATCCAAAGTGAACAAGTTATAACCCATCTTAACCCCGCTGGAATGAACGTTGTCACTGTAGTCTCTCAGATCCGACGATGTTTTATAGTTCACCATCTAACACCAAAATCTGGAAAGTACGCCATGACCCTCAAAAAAATGGTCCAATTCCCCACACCATAAAGTAGAGATATCTTGGTACTTTCTGTTGATGTCATATTGACACTCGGGTCAACATCATATTCAGGCGGACACCAAGCATTCATCTCACATTTTCCTTGTGGTGAACAAACCCCAGTGCCCACACCTATCGACATTCAGCGTCTAGAATCTGAAACGGATGACTGACCGAATGTTGGGATGATGTCTGTGTGACAGTCGCTGTCGGTCTTGCAATTCTGCGATAATCAATTGTACATCTCAACAGCGTTTCGATTGGAATTACCAAGTTGATCGAATCACAGGTGGCCAGAGTCTGATTTGGAGTGGACTGTATCTCTATTAATTCCATCATTTTGGAAGTTTCACAGTGTGCAGAATGGAGTTTCACCTGTATGATTGTCGGCAGGAACACGGAATTGAGAGGGATGGGAGGAATGACGTCTGTCATATCCCAGATCACTCTCTTTCCTTCTTCTTGTGTATAACCAGCCCCTTTCACCTTCACTAAGACCTCTACACTTGTCATCGAAAGATGTGTTTTGAATTCCGGAAACGTGACATGATGCGAAATGCAGTTCCCCACCTCCAACAGGAGGTCCAGCCCTCTGATATCCTTTATTCCATAATATCTGATACCTATAAAGAATTATTTCGAGTCAATCAATCTTCGCTTACCCAACAATGTAAAACACGATACTCAATTGGATGGCGTAATTCATCAGTGCGATCTTCCAAGACCTGATCCTAACAACACGGACAGTTTGGTATGTCCAAAACAGGCTTCCAAATGAGAAGCGCACCATGTTCGGTTTTAAAGAGGAAGCTCGTTTTTGTGAGAAATTTGTCGTTTTCTTTACAACGCGAAACACGGAACACACTTTCCAGTTAGGAGATCACCTGATCATCCCTCCACCTTCGAGGTCATGTCAATCACAGGACAGAGGATCACCAAAGATTCATTTACTCATTTGGAACAGATTGTTCAATGTGGATGAATTAAATTGTACACAAACGATTTTCAAGCCAACAGTTGCACAATGAGATTTTGTCACATCACGGGGTGGGAAATGTTGAAATTCAGATAGAATCATGATCCAATGATTTCTATGATACAGTCGAGATGTCCTCTGAAATCTTCAAGATGAGAAAACAAAATCTTCGATCACAACAGAAAGCATGATTAACAACAAATTCAGACATTTATCTTTGAGTTAGTCGAGCTTCTCTGCTGTAGCGCCCTCCTTTTTCTTTTCTTCTTCGGTCTTATCAACCTCCAACTCGGGCATCTCCTCGTCGTCACTGTCGTCGCTGTCCTCTCCTGCTCCTGCTCGAATTAGAATTCATTCATGATTTTGATCAATAAGTGGGTATGATGATACGTAAAAAAAATCTGATCACTAACCAAAGTCGGGCATACCACCCATGCCTCCCATTCCTCCCATGCCTCCAAGACCTCCCATGCCTCCGAGAGCGCTCATGTCTAATCCTTCCATACCTCCTCCCATTCCGCTCATGTCGAAACCAGCGTCATCTTCGTCGACTTCATCCTCGTCCTTCCACTTGTTCCAGTCGGCCTTCAACCATTTAGGCTTTCCATCCTTGAGAAGGGATGGCCAGTAAGGTCCAGCCTCCTTCTTGGCAAGAACAAATTCGATCACTCTGGGACGGACGGCATATCGGCTTGCCTTTTCAAAATTAGATACTACTTCGTGATCAATAGAAAGGGAGACTGACCTCGGTGTCGATCTCTTGAGCAAAGTTCAATTCGGCGGCGTACTGCTTTCCATTAGAAGTTCCCTTGAAAGTGAGCTTTGATGGCTCTAATTTGATGTCGGCGTCTTTAACATCTTGAAGGTTGATAGAGACAAACAGTTGGTTGTTTCTCTGTGCCCAGTTAACTTCAGGGTGTAATCTAAGAAATAATTAGACACAGAATCCCTCACGATCGTTCATCCTTCAGATAGAAGATAGAACATCACATGTGCACTCACGTGGTCATTTTCGATGCGGATGCTTTTGATTGTATTTTTTTGAGACGAAAGCTTTCGTCATTTTTGAAAAATCAGCGAAAAGCCATTAAAATTATATGTCAATCTACAACGATACAAAAGCAATTTTATACAATGTTCTCTGAATGTGCTGAGCTTTGTGTGTGCATCTCCATCCCTTCTTCCGGGTCTTCATCTTGCGTAATGTTATCATCCCAAAGACATGAGGCGGCATCTTCCACCGCGTTATAAGGTGAATCGTCTGATTGCCTTCGATCCGATATGCGCACCGCACTGGAATAATTGGTGGGGGTGTGGCTGCTTGCTGGTCGCCTGTTCTGATCCCTTGGAGCATCAGCAGCTTCGCACATGTGCCTTGCCATCCTCTCGCATATGTTTTCCATGTTCACTCGATCTTCTGGTCTGTGGATCCAGCAATCTGATGAAATTGTCAGTTGATGACAAGGTCGTAACCTCTGTCTACCTCTGATGATGTCAGCGAGCCAGTTTGACACGTCATCGGGTATGTGCAATCTCCTCCCTTTGCTGATCACATTTACCGCTGCCTCAACCGGTGATATCCCCTGCCAGGGCTAATGATATCATCAGATGATGTCATAAAGTAATTTTCAATTAATCACACGACAACGCACGAGGATGGATACTTGAAATTTCTCGGAATTTTCTTACCTCTTCACCAGTCATGATCTCCCAAGCGGTCACACTGTACAACCTCAGACTTTGAGAGATTCTTTTCGACTTACCCAAAAGAGAAGACATCGGTGGCAGTGGAGTAGATCCTTTCGCTCATAGCTGCGACATGTCATGGCATGTCATCAAATGGAAACTCACCTTCTGGTGCCATCCATTTGAGGGGACCCACGGCTGACTATTGAGACATTATCATGTTGGATCATGATGTCATCATATATATAAATACGAACCTGAGTTTGGGAGGCCTCATCTTTCTCTTCTGTCTCACGAGAGAGCCCAAAATCACTCACTTTGGGCTCCAAGTGTTTAGACAACAGTATATTTCTGGCCGCAAGATCTCTGTGCACCACTTTCTCTGCGAAATGTCAGCGTCAACTCATCCCAGGAACTTACCTGAATGAAGGTGGTACATCCCGAGTGCTAAAAATAGCTCAGAAAGGTTTCTAATGCAACAAGATCTTGGAATGACTTGCTCATTCTTTCGATGTACAAATCTCCTGCTGTGCGGATCTTTTCGGCAGAGCCGCAAACAAATCTTTCTTTGAGGTCGATCGAACGTACCTATTCCATACACAAATTCGATTCTCTTCTGTCTAGATACGATGTTGTGATTCAGATGATCTGTCATAAATCAAACGAATGATTCTTTTCCAATAAATACCTAACAGAGAGCCTCCCTCACAATATTCGCTGTGACTATGAGTATATTTGTATAATTCATGTTGCAGAAAATATTTCTGGAAGCCTGTGCACCAATCGCATGCAGCACAACATTTCAGCTCCACAAGGAGTGCTGACTTCTACTCACGTGATCTGTCGAAATTTCAGAATGACGTCATCATCCCAAAGAATTAAAACGCACCAAAGATAACGGATCTGGTGGGAAAGTCACGGCCATACTATCTTTCAGTCAATTCTTTTCTTCGTTTGACAGATTTTGGGATAAACAACTTACAATAACACTACATTCTAAAGACCAATCAGCCAATTATAGATATCAAATATGTACTCACCGGATGTGGACGTAATCGCTGTATAATAGCAACTTCGCCCTGTTATCGTGTCAGTTGTCATGATGACTCTTGCGTAGAGGTTGTGACATTCGTAAATTTGTAAACAAAAACCAATCGAATTAATACAATCACCAGGAAAGAGGTGAGTGCACTTTGTGTGACGTGTTCAGCTCTAATCTGTTACTGTTCAGTCATTCTTTTGACATCTAAATATCACCTGCTTCACGGCGACAGACAGACCCCTCCAAGTTGCACGTGACACCACACCGAAGGCACCGCTCCCTTTATGATTGTTAATCTTGTCGTTCTTTTCAAACGATGCAAAGGATTGCAAAGTCACATATAAATGTCAATGTAAAATTGAAGTAAAAATCTGACCTATCTCCGTCATGTTCTGTAATTCGCTGAACGGAACGATGGAGCTCTTCGCCTCTCCCAGATTGATCGATGCCAGATCTAGGAGCGCAAGCTGCCTGTCCCACACGGTCCTACTTCTTCCTTTGTAGTATAGAAACCCTCCCGTGATGATGGCCACGGTGATCAGCGCAACTCCACCGATGGAGAGTCCCACTATAAGTCCAACATTGCTGCCCGTGTTGTTCTAGTTTGTTGAGATCTTAAACATGTAGGAAATATAATCTCGTGGCTTTGCTGCGAAATGTGGAGTAATAAAATTTAAATGACGATTTTTCACCTGTAGCGTTATTTGTGGTGGAGGATTTACCAGAGCATTGTCGAGTACCTAACTCTTCAGAAAAATCATAGAAGAGAATCTCGTACATAATACTGTCCCATCGTTGACCCCGCAACAGCTTGGCTCGCAATGATGTCGGCAATACGTGTAGCAGAGGGTTCATTCGAGTTGGTAGACGGTGCGATTCCCAGCTTAACCACCACGGAGCCAGATGTGACAGATATGACAGAAAATCTGTCTGGGGTGGTGAAGGCAGCAGATGCCAAGATATTGATGAAATCTGTGACATTGAAAGCAGAGACATCGCCTTGGACTCTGATAATGATGGTGGCTTGGTTTGGATCCGAAATGGTCGTACACCTGTCAAATGTGAGTTTTCAAGGAGATTTCGGGATGATCTCACGTCACACCGCATACGGATTGGGATTGTTGTGGGACTGGGCATATTATATTGTTCAGTGACAAATTACAATAGCTCATCGTGCTCGGCAGCTGTCCCATGAGGCTGATGTCTTGTATATTGTTATGAGAGAGATCCAGCACTTGGATGTTCTTTGCATAATGTAAGGATCTCAAACTCCCATTGAAAGAGTTGTCATGCGCATCTAATACCTGGAAAGATTAAATCATCCAGAATTCCATCCCGGGATTTTACCTGTAAGTTGACGAGTTTTGACATGTCTGGCAGCTGTCCAGTCAATTTGTTTTGGGATAGATCCAAGATCTTCAGCTTCACCCTGCTTGACAAGTCGGGCAGAACTCCGCTGAAGGTGTTTCGGCTGATGTTTAGGGTTGCCACTGAGATGAGGCCGTTGATCAACTTGGGTTCACCGACGAATTTGTTCATGCTAATATCTAACACTGTTATATCTGCCTCGAAGGCGTCGACAGTTCCGGACAGCTGTCAGTATGTCAGATTTGACGTATGTCGCGGGATATGTCACCTGGTTATTGTTGAGACAGAGTTTAGTAAGGGTTCGGATGGTGTATAAACCCTCTGGGATTTCCCCGTACATCTGATTATTTGACATGGACAGATATTCCTGTCATTCGTCATGACGTCATAGTATCCCGATATGATATCATAATGTATGTATCGCTTACCAGCTTATTGAGCTGCACAATATCTCTTGGTATTGGAGCATTTATGAGATTACTACTCAAGTCCAACAGCTTCTTTATGTCAGCAAAGATGGGAGGAATAATACTCACTTGGAGAAGATTCAGGTTGGTCAGGAAGTTTAAGTCTGTGCACGTGAGGCGGTTGTTTCCGATGTCCAATTCTGTCAGTGCCACCAGATTTCCGAGAAAAAGGGGGATCTACAATGCTTAAAATTAGGCAGAAATAATGTGAATTACCGCTCCAGTGAGCTCGTTGTTATTCAAGTTAATCACTTTTAATCCAGTCAGTTGTCCCAAGGTAGAGGGGATCCCCCCAATGAGCTAAAATTAGATAAATAATGACATCTTGACACGATATCGTCACCTCATTATTGGAGACGTCCAACTCTTTCAGGGAAGGTGTGCTGTGTTTGTCAGAAATATCTTCATTTGAGTTGTAAGATGTGAGTGTACTCACAGTCGGTTGGTAAACAACTGCAGTAGATAACCACCAAACAGATTCCCTTGCATGTAGAAATTAGTTAACAACGGATAAGCTCTGTGATAGATGGGATTTGTCTTCTCTATCTTAGATGGAATCTGTGTGTTTTGAGTGGAAACTGCCTTTTAAAAATAAATCTACTCACGATTTTATCTGCAAAAAAATTGTCGCTGACGTCCGCATAATAAAGTGTGGGAGGGAGTTGATAAAAAACCTTCCCGGTGTACTGCGTGACGTCATCACACGTCATAATGACGTCATCACGTGTACTCACATTGTTCTTGGAGATGTCCAGATAGATCAAGTTTGGACTGAAATAAGGGCTGACATTCTGACTGTCAAAAAAATCACCTATCATTTGACACCCAGATACGTCAATCTACAACGGTTAGCATTGAGATCATCCCGTGCATCTGTAACACATTCTGGAATCCACTTGATGCTCGATCAATCTTTTACAGCAACGAGTTGAATGCAAATACGCAAATAAAAAGCCATGACGTTCAGGTAAACGAAAAAATGATCCCGCGGGGTTAAGACATCATATCAGATATCTCACCCTTCTTATGTTTGGCATATTGTTGAAGAAGTCGGTGTACCCGTATAACTGAGGATTATCGTGTGTATCCCATGAGGTCACGGCTGTCCAAAGGCCAAAAGTGTCCACATTGATGTTCCCAGACAATCTATTAGATGCGGCAGAGAAAGACAACATATCTGTGAGACGAGTCACTTTTTAATCCCATAATTGGAGATTAGGAATGGTTTTATTTACTCACTTATCAAATATTGAAAAGAATCTGGGATGTTTCCAGTGATCATGTTATCTGTGATGATCAATGGTGTTGACAACTAGAAGGACAAGGAATCAAAATCACCATCGAGCAGTAAGTTGGTGAGGTTAGTGGCATATCCTATAGATGTCGGAATCGTTCCGTTCAACAGATTAGAGGACAGGACCAGACTGCTCAATCGCGTCATATTGTAAAATATGTCTGGTATCTACAACCGGTCATTCATAATTCAGAAAAGAATGACACACATTCCCCATGAGGCCGTTGTCAGAGAGGTCTAACTGGGTCAGACTGACACTCTTTACCAGGAGTGAGGGGATGCTTCCGTTAAAACGATTTCCCGCCAAATTCAAAATTTGAGTCCCGTTCCACACAGAAACAATAGATCCGGTCAGGTAATTGAAAGCAAGATTCAACGATTTCGCCTGTCACAAGTCAATCTGACGTCAATATGTCAGATTGACATGATGTCAGACCTGGAGAAGTGTGCTGTATTCTTCCGGAAATGATCCGGTTAATAAATTCGAAGAGAAATCTACGGAGTTGATCATGAAAGTTGTGACTGGCTTGGGTAGAGTTCCAGAGAATAAGTTGGCGGATAAGTCTATCGTAGTTATGTTCCGTAAATTCATCAGAAAATCGGGAATCTACAACGTTGTAAACGGCTAGTTTTTGATGTGGGTAACATGATCTTACTTCTCCACTGAGATTGTTGTCGGATAATGATAAATACGAACAATTTAAATTCGCAAAAGAGGCGGGAATTTCACCCTTCAGCCTATTGTCTGCTAAATTTAGCCTGATGGTGATCAGTTGATGACGTGTGATGACGTGTGAGATACCATCTCAAGGAGGGGAGATTGCCGATGCTGGGATGGAGGGGACCGGTCAGATCCGCGCTCTGTATTGCTAGCGTTTGCTGTGACTTGTCATTTTTTGCAAACTGTATGAAATACACATGCACAATAATAATTATTATATTAATATTAATCGTTGAGCTATGCTGCATATATTTACAACAATAACAATTATTATAGTTGATCGGACATCTTAATGCTTATATATTTTGAGTGATGTGCAAATACCAACTCCACATTCACGTGAATTGAATGATCTATTTATAGAACACAAACACTTACCAGAAGGTTCATCCCCCTGAGGTCCGGTAGTTGTCCATAAAGGCGTGTCGCTGTCACGTCAAAATACCGTAGGCTGACAGCTTTTCCCAGATCCTGTGGGAATGGTCCTACGATGGGGTTTACGTATATCCTAAAATAGGACAGCTTCGTCAGCTTTGCGAAGCTGACATTCATGTATTGGAAGTGGTTATATGTTGTCTCGAACCATTCTAAATTTGTAGCTTGGCTGAAATCTGGTATGTGACCTGTCATCATCTCAGATCTGGAGCATTTCGGATCTCCGAGCTGTTACGCAAAGCATCGCAATGCTTCTTTGCTGTTTTTGTGTGTACGCGTGGATAAGTTGGCACAATACACGTTAATCCTCGCAACTCATGCGAGGAGTATTAATGTTGGATTAAATACAGCACAAAAGGGCAGGACTCACCAGCGATCCGGTTTTCCCTGAAATTCCAGTATCTCAGTTTTGGTGCGCTTGCGATATCCCCTGGTAAGTTGGGTGTGGTAATACTGCATCTCCATCATTTTTATAAAAAGATGTGGTAAATAATATTGAAATGCTTTGAGGCGTCAAAAGACCATTTGCGGCTCTACAGCTAAATTTCTGTTGGATAAACTGTTTCTTCCAGACTTGTCACTTTACGCGAGTTGCTCACGTTCGAGTATTATGGTATGGAATATTGTATTTATATCTGCAAATTTAATATTTTGCAACAAAATAAGTATGCAATAAAAATAATATTGAACTGAAATAATTCAAAGAGTCTCACATATTTCTGTCCAACCCGAGTTCTTCCAGATTTGGCATGGAGCCGAAGCCATATGGCACTTGTCCCAGATTTCCGAGTCTATTTCGAGACCAGATTAGACTGGTGATGTTGAGCATCGTAGGAATGCAAGAAGGGATCTCTCCAGTCGGTACTCCAAACTGATTTGAACCCATGTGCCAGACCTTCATCTCGTAAGAGGTTGTACGTTGCCGCAGGGTTGTCCTTTGCGCTACAAGATCACACTGTACGGGAAAAATGATGTGACATTTTGTGGATAGTTATGATTATGTATTAATGAAATGTAATGATCACCCAGGCGCATTGGAATACTCATGATCGGATGTTAATATACAACTCACTTTTAGAGCACGCATGGTGCAGACGACATCTGGTATCTCCCCATAAAACTTATTGAATGTCAAATTTAAGACTGTTAGATTATTTAATTGAGTTAACATCAGGGGGAACTGTGATGGGTCAGCGCCATCTTGTGCGAAAGGTGACTCACAGTTGAATAAAAACTGTTGTATCCCATCCACAATTGTGTGATTTGAGACGCGTCGCTGAGTGATTTTGGCAAGGAACCAGACAATGCATTATCTGCAATTCGTTAACGATCCTCAATCGTCATTGGAACTGCTCACTTGTGACATTCAAAATTCGCAGATTCTTTAGCTCTCCCCATATCCCTTCTGGAAGTTGTCCTGAGAGATTATTGTTCTGCAATAAGATGGAATGCACAGTCAATCCACTCCCTGCTTCGTCAGTGATTTGGAGACAGTTGATCGTGATCCTCTTACCGTCACCGAAATCAAAGCATGTTACACCAAAGAAGACGCAAGCATCATCATTCCCCCAGCCGGTATTATTGAACCAATTGCGTCCCCCTGTTGCGTTGAAGAATGTCTGAAGTGCTCTCAATTGTTCAAGAGCCAGACAACTGTGCGCATAGAGGACGAGACCGAGGAGCAACGCCTGCCCAGATCGCATCTGATGGAAGGGCTTGTTTTCGGTTTTTGCAGAAAAATCCTCCTGCTGGTTGTCACTTAAAGTGCGACGAAATGCGAGGAACTCTTCGAAGAAAGCTGCGCACACCACATTAACAAACGAATCACATTATTCTCAATGGTTAAAAGCAGAAGGCGATTTGGACAGAAGAGTTTGGGTTTTTCAGAGGTCAAATGTCGTCCCAAAATCGATTTTATCTGACAGGTCACACCGCGTAAAGCCGATTTCTTGCGAATGTACTCCACAACAACTGATTGAGTGAGTATATTTTCTCCACAGCAACGGGATATGCTTTAATATCTTTGCGCAGCAATTTTTCATTGAGGTTTCCACGCTTGGGTTTTTGGAACCGATATGATGTTGATCAAATCTACAATTCAATCATACCCTGAACCAGAGCAGCTACTAACGTGTTGGAGTTTGAAGCAAAGAAGATCTGTTTGAGTTGGTGTACCCGTATATTAATAAATGGTAATTGCAGTCAAGAAACACTCGAATTCACAATTAAATCTATTTCTCAAAAAATGAGAAGTTTTTATTTCAATTAGGGTTAATACCCTCCTCCGCCAGTTGTATTTCAATCCTTTGCATGGCCTTGATCACTGTTGCTTTAGGACATGCTACGTTCAACCGGACAAAACCACTTCCTCCCTTTCCGTATGACTGTGTGCGTCAACACAAGCAAAAAGTTTCGGTCTTTGCGTTTAAAATAATACAAAATAGAAAGGCAGCATAACGGACCTCGCCTGGGCTCAGCCAAACTTTGCATCTGTGCATGAAGAATTCGTCCAACTTGCTTTTCTCCCACTTTAACCCTCTACAATTGATCCAGATCAAATATGACGCTTGTGACGGGACCACCTGATACATTTACTAGAAAATCAGATTTTAAATTACAATTTTTTCAATCAACTGAATTGGCTATGATGACTGCCAGAGAAAGGAGAGTCATATTCATCGGATGAATCACCTTGAACAATCCATTGTAGCGTTGTAGACGCTCGGTTACGTATCTGATGTTCTCGCAGTAATAGCGTTTCAATTCATTGAGCCAGTCCCTCCCACCGCGGTAAGCCGCCTCGATGACAACCTGATCTCTTCAATATAACAGCGGAAACAAAATCTTGTGATCTACACGATTGTAGATGGCCACTTGGTCACGACATCTTACCTCTGAAAAGATATTTCCGAGAAAAACACCGATATTGAGCAGCGCGTTTTGAAAGTCTTCGCGTAGTTTTTTGCAAGGGATCACCACATAAGAAGCGTTCAACCCTACGGTGTCAGATTTCCACGAGTTTTCACGCGAAATTCGACTGAGATCTCACCTGCCAGATTGAAGCTCTTGGTGACGCTAAAAATAGACAGTGTATTTTCGGGGGAAACTACTCCGGCTGGAATGTGCTTGTGTCCTTCAAACACGTGATCAGCCCATATCTCGTCTATAAAAAATGAGCATTGTAGATGTCCAAAGTTTCAAAAAAATTCACCTGAAATCAACACGACATTATTCTGTCTGCACAGTGCGGCAATACGCTCCAACTCCT
>KV921147.1:7128-17823 GCA_002081555.1 Protostelium mycophagum | reverse complement strand
CGTTCATTTCAAGACGGAAATAAACATCAATGCATTTATTTGTGCATCTACAAACAATGATTGGGGAGAAAATTTCCTGTGCAGTGGATTGCATGACTCCTGATGTAAAATTGAAGTATTTTTGAATTTAAAAAAATTTCAGGCTTCTTGCAATAATAATTTTCGTGTAAAAATGCATTAAAAAATGACGCAAATAAAGTCAAAGAAAAATTGTGGTACGATGAAAAATAAGAAAAAGAAACTCACCTCGTGAAATGAACAAAAATAAGTCAAAAGGAGTTGCTCAATGCAGGGATCGAACCTGCGACCCCGGCGTTGCAAGTACGTAACTATTAGCACCGTGCTCTAACCAACTGAGCTAATCGAGCAATTGTGGGAGTGGGATGGGCCTAATCGTAGTGTATATGAATAATGATAACTGTTAGCTAAAAGTTCGTAGGCAAAAGTTAACGGGCCTGCGATGATAAAAATATATATGTGACAGAAATATTGCAGTTATACAGTTAGAATTGATTCCCGGGTATAATTTGGCTTACAGGTGATCATCTCTCATCTAGGGTTTAAAAATGTTATTATGGTTGCAGATTTCTGTTTGTTCATATCCTTTTGGTAACAGACGAATAAATGGATCTTTGAAGCAGAATGTTGTGAACAAATTATCGATTTTCACCAAAACATTGCCCTCCTTTATGTTTGAGACGTGGATGGATTTCTCCGTCAATAAATAGTCTCAAAAATTACAATCATGATTTTTGCTGAAAATTTGACAAAAATGGCAAAATAAGGCAGAGATGCGTGAAATATGCACCAAAATTAAGCGTTCCACTAAAATGGTAAAATGTTCCGACACCGGGAGTCGAACCCGGGGCTCAGCGGTGAGAGCGCTGGATGTTACCGTTACACCATGTCGGAATGCTTGTCTACAACGTGCCAGAAGGTCATAATGATCATCATCTCACCTCAAACTGTCGAGATCTAGTCCAGCTTTCGTTCTGACGGCGAAGCAGGGTCTTCTCACACCCGCAACAACGCCAGAAGAGGTTGGATGATCAACATGGATGAGTAATCATCCACAAACCTTAGAGTTGGTTGTCATGGGTTGAGTGCCTCTTTAGAGCGAACGATGGATGTTTTAAACGTCAAATGACCTGTTGTATTCAGCTGAAGAGACATTTGATCTTGTTCTCACAGGTTTTAATACTCATAAATGGATTATGATCGTGCCGAGAAGGTCTCCCTTCGGTAATGGGGTCCTTTAAGAAAACTTCTTGTCCATATGATTCACATGATCCGTATGAGTGAAGAGATTATTCCTCCCCCCACACACACGGTCATTTAGTTCTGAAAGTATTCAGATGCTTTTATGGTTATTTGGGCATTAGAAGAAGTCCAAGCTGATATGAACAAAAATGATTCATTAAAGACGATTATCAAAGAATAGGCGTATAATAAGGCTCTGACCTTCGTCTGAAGGTTGAAGTCATCTGCTTGCTCTCGACTGGACGGTATCAAACTTGATTCTATGTAGAGAGAGAGGAAAGGAAGGAGTGAGAAAGGATATCCTTACAGAGAAATGAAGGACAAGAGGATCCTACCACGAGTGTATGGCATTGCCGCTGTGCGATTTCGGTTGGGTGATCTGTGATGAAAAAAATTTTCGGGTTCAAACGGATGAATTTCCCGCCAAGACGAAATTCTTTGTTGTAGATCGATCCTTTCGCGATTCTTCACTCGATTGGGTCGGTTCTGATCACTCATCTTGTGTGATCTTTTCTGTTTATTTTCGAAAATTAAGAATTGAAAATAATCACTCAAAAGATTAGTTCTCCTTTTCTGCTGTATCTTTCCACATTTCAAAATTATTAGGTCGGGCTGCGACCCTCAATGTATTTACGCTACGTGGTTGTAAAGTGTGGCAAGCTCTCAGAACCGAGACAGCCTCTATTGCCTCATTTTTTCAACCTAGAGGAACTACAATGTCAGAGTATACGCTCACAAGATCCCGAAACTAAAGGTTTTCTTCTGTCCTCCTCCCTCAAGAAACTCCAATTCATCAGCCTTCCATTAACCTTGGAAAGTCAATCTAAGCGTGGTCGTGCCTGACTGATACCAGGAGCAACGGGTACCCTTCCGCTTTTCGACATGCGATTCTTCCTGCAAAGGTGACGGGCCTTTTTTTATAATTGAAAGGAATGCCGTAAATCTGGCGAGTTTTCTCTGTCGTTTTGAACCGCAACACGAGATAAACAGAATTCCAAGATGATCGCCCCACGGATCAAGCTGCAAGAACATCTATCTCGATCTGGGGGCAGTAAGGATTCTTCACCATCGCAGTCAGCTTCCACTTTCCAGAGCCCGACGAGAGAGCGTGGTGATAGGTGTGTTGTTGGGAATGCCACATTCCAAACTGTGATTGATAGAGATGAAGCACACGAGGACTGTTGTCAGAAGGAAAGAGACAGGGATGGCTGGCAGTATTAGACAAAACAAAGAGCGGTTTGTTGAGCACCAAGAAAGCCAGATGGGTATCAGTAGACCCTTTCAACGAATATGTCCAGTTCTATAATACACCTGCCGGATTTCATTCGGAGCTCAAAGCTACCCTCCGCTTGGATTGTAAGCATCATTTGTGAATTTGTATGGAAGTCCTCCATTTGACATTCAACAGCGGTGACATTTAGCACAAAACTCGACAAGATCATTGTCTCAAACAAAGAAGGAACTAAAATGATCATCACACCAGCCAATGAACAAGACCAACTCTCTTGGATGAGAAGCTTTGCTGCCGCACAAAAGTTTAAATCGAGTTATACACTGTTTCTATCAGAGCTGATGGAAGGCGATTCACGGCACAACTCTCTATCTCCAGGACAACAAGTCAGAATAGAGGATAGTGCAGAGGTATCACTAAACAGGTATGCCTCAATATGAGAGTCTCCATTATGTCTTCGCGGTGTCTTGATCTATTGTTTTAGAATTAAATTTTTCAGGTATGATAACACAGAGCTGAACTTGGCCGGGACAAAACAAGCATTAGACACAGTCATCGATGATATAGATGGTAAATCCACCACATTAGCTGCCGTCGTCAATCCAACCGTTCCGACACTCATCATCTTGCTGCGTCAACACGCTGAATTTTCTCAGCGTGTTGAGCCGGCAGTCCATCTCGACCATACTGAAAAGACAAGCGGAATTGCACAATTTGGGCATCTACGTGATTGTAGTTGCACCGGGGACCTCCCAGATGGCCAAGGATTTCATGCGAGAATTTCACTTTGCGGGAGGGGTTTACGTCGACTCGCGGGGGGTGGTCTACAACCGTTTAAATCTCAGTAATTACACCAAGTAAGTGTCATTCTGCTGATCACATGTCATTTTGCATGATCTCATGTCATGTTTAGATATGATGTGGTGCACCATCAGACCGATCTGTTCAAGAGTATGTACCAAAAAGGCTTTATGATAAAGCCAGAGGAATTTTTCGACCCACAACAACTCGGGGGCACCTATTTAATCTCACCAAGCAGCGGGACAGTGATGAGATACTCAGAAAAGGTGATTTATTCTCTTTTTCAGTTGTAGATAGCGTTGTAGATGGTCGAAAAGTTATTATCATACTGAATGAAAAAGTTTGCGGGAGATTTTTTGGATTTTGGGACTTTGATGACGGTGTGCAAAGATTACGTGGTGAGCAGTTTATCTGACAGTTGGACACCGATGAAGCCGTTGTCTATCAACTGGGAAGCCATCAGAACAAAGGTGACTTTATCTTTCTCCATGTTTTCATGACTTTTGATCATTTGAAACATTCTGATGGTGATCTGAATGATGCAGAATGATAAGACCATCAAAAAACACTTGATCGTGCAGAGTTCGAGCACAATAGGTGAATGGAATATAGAATATGGAAGAGAACATCCACCATGTAATTACGTTGATGATCATGTTCTGGAACACTCAGAGTATGAGGTCCCCTATTTCAGAGATCACATGTCTTTACATGACCATTCTGTCTTCATCGGCGATCTGAACAGCAATGTCATAAGTGAGTGATATATGCGTATTTTAACGTGAATTGACACGGTAACAGAACCGGAAGACATCTCTGATCCTTTCGTGATCATGATACGCCATCAACCATTAGATTGCCTGATGCTCATATGGACATCAACGGTAAGCTTAGATCTAGATATATATCTTATCGTACAAAATATCCTTCGTATCTACAACACCCTAAATTGTATAATATTTCTAAATATGAATTTGTATAAATTTATATATGATCATCACGAATCCATCTACAACAGGACCCATAATTGAAATGTGCAGGGTATGCAAAGGTTTTATGTGGGATCACCACATGCACAGACGAAGCAGGATGTGATCCGATTCGCCAAATCAGCAGAAAAGAGGTACGCGAACTTGAGGGCGTATCAATGTAGAGAGGACCAGATAGACCCGTTACTGCTACAAGCTGAACAGGACGAATGTCTGAGAGAATGTCACATATCGATCGTGAATCGGGATGCAGACGAGACGTCATTCGTGTCATTTTTGTCATTGATCACCCAGATGACAGAAGAGCAGGTCGTTGCAGAGGTGAGTCTCTAAATCATTGTTTTTCGCCTCATGATCTGCCACAGCGGCAAAGTCGCACAGGTCATGCCAATGTCTTGCGAAATGAAATAATGATCAACCGGATCTGATCTTCACAGAAAACAATTGTGCTGCGGTTTAGAGGTGTATCTGTGGTCTTCCACATCGTCCCGATGGAGAAGGTCATCACCCCCTTATGCATCGTCTTTACCTCCAAGCCTCTGGATTTGTCTTGTGTGGATGACTCAGAGGGCCTCATCCGTGCCGTCTTTGTGATCCAAAAGATGCCAGGAAAAGTTTGGGATCGTTACGACATGGCTTCAGCCATCCGTAAAGACGTCGATCCAGCAGGACCTTTCATCCCAAACTCCCCCAACTTTGGAGAGATCTCTTCCTTTAGAGATTTCTTCTTGTGCAAGGCCATCAATACACATCGGTCGATGAGATACGCTTCTAAAGCGTGGGAATCATCGAGATCCCAGAAATTGAGGAGTATACTGGGACTGGCATTTTCTGGCGTGGCCAACAGCGAATACATCAGGAAGGGTGTCTCAGAGGGGACGCTAAAGAAGAGGTTTTCTGTCCTGTCACCGGGCGCATCAAGAAACACCATCAGAGGATCAGTGGCCATGGCGGAGGACTCTAACTATCTAGCGTCCTCTTACGATGTGATGACCTTACCAAGCAGACCGTCAAAGTCGAACAGAAGGTCCATCTTACTCAGCCCAAGAGACAAGACAAACGGTGATGGGTTAGCTTCACCAGAGCCCTCAGAACAGTACATAAAAAGCTCCATCTTTGGTACAGCACCACGAAACAATCGGATGGCGGCCAGACTCAGCATGGCCTTCCGGGGTTCTAAAAACTCCGAGTGATGAGAAGAATCGTGATGATCAAAGGACGAAGAGGATGCAGCACGGCGCCACGAGGAGTGGCGCTTTTCAGAATAAAGAATCTGTATTTAACACTCCTGAACAATAGTGTCTTTGAGCGAGATTTTTGTAACATCTTTGCCTTTTCTGAGGTTCATTTCAGGTTTTGAGTCCGAATTGTCCATTGCCTGTTTGTAGTGGAATATATTCCAAGCCATCTACAAGGATTCTAACATCCAAAGATCATGGTTTTCACTTACCGGAAGCATCCTTCCTCTCAAGGAGAGGAAGAGCAGCTTGTTAGTGATTTCTCTGCACAACCTGATTGAATCGTATAAAGCGTCCAGATGGTGCTGATGGCATCGATGCCACTGAGGAGAATGATCGCCGCTCCCGGACAATGATTAGCGTCCATAAGTGTCACTTTGACACCATTTACGTTGTGTTCTGTGTCCACTGATGTGGTTATTTTTAGAACAGCGGGGGATCCTTACTCTCTAGGGGGTGGACATACTGTGGGTGTATCTTAAATTGCTTGATGACTAATTGTGCAGTTACTGGTGAGCAGTCTGAGGCAGATAAAAAAAGAGCCCAATAAATTGAAACGGCCCAACGAATTGAGACGGCGTGAAATATTGGACTCACATATGATGCCGTTGCGAAAAGTCTTGGTGAGCCTACCATAGTCTTGATGACTAATTGTGCAGTTACTGGTGAGCAGTCTGAGGCAGATAAAAAAAGAGCCCAATAAATTGAGACAGCCCAACGAATTGAGACGGCGTGAAATATTGGACTCACATATGATGCCGTTGCGAAAAGTCTTGGTGAGCCTACCATAGTGATCAGAATGAAAATGTCTATGATATTGAGTACAAGTCTAAAACTATAATTACCCTCACATGAGGAAATTAATTTTGTACTGCTCATTCTTGAATTTGAAGCCGTCCACCACAAAATTGACCTGGAATATTTCATTTATTGTAGTGATCAGAATGAAAATGTCTACGATATTGAGCACGAGTCTAAACTATAATTACCCTCACGTGAGGAAATAAATTTTGTACTGCTCATTCTTGAATTTGAAACCGTCTACCACAAAATTGACCTGGAATATTTCATTTATTTCGAGATAAGTAAATATAATTCTTATGAAGCTGACCTCTGGAATCAACTTGAAATCGGGCATCTTTCTATTCGACCACCTGTTTGGTGCAGATGTAGCCTCCCCCTTCTTCCCATAAAAATTATCCTGTTGTTTCTTACTGTTTTGTGCCCCTCTCGTTCTGGCTGGGGGCTTCTGACCACTTTGATCAGATAGAACTGGCGCTTCGTCCAACATGGCCAGTTCTTCCTCTGTGAGGTCCAGGCAGGCGTCTTTGTTAATGCCCAAGTCCAAATCAGGTTGTCTCATGGGTGTTAATACGTCCTCTTTACCATCATCTTCGAAATCTTCAATGCCGTCCTGAAGGACAATCAGCCAAATTTTTAATCACCTACTAGGATGTACACATTTGATGGAGTTGAAAAATGACTCACTTCCACTTGATGAACTCTGGAATCACACAATCTTCCATTGCCCTCCTGAGGGGAATCGCTTAATTTTGTTTGAGAATCATCTAATTCAGAAGATATCTCATCATTTGGTGTCTTGAGTTCTTCTTTTCGTTTCTGTACCGGCTTGATAGGACTGGTGATTTTTAGAAGGATCTTCCAAGATTACTACCTTTGTATTGGGGTGATCTCTCCTGGTGTGCGCACCTAAATGATCAATCAATGTTGATGAAATAAGAAAAAATTAGCATCTCGAGAGATGTGGTGCAACATTGGGGTGGAAAAGCTCACATTGACAATCTCATACTCATCCTCAGAATCTTCTATGCTATCAGAGAGTGTCTTGGGTTCGGCATCCAAACTCTGCATGTCGATTGTGATCAGGGAGATATGAACAAAATTCGGAATGATGTTTTGGCGCGTTCCATTTCCGAGAATTGCGTTGTAGAAATGCAGCCCTGCATTCCGAACAGTTTGTCAGTTGTCTTGTGGTGTTTGTTACTGCGAACTTGAGTGATCTCTGTCCAAAATCAGCGAAGTATTCCAAGAAAGAAATTCAACACTTGACAACTTTCTCCTACGGGTTTAGGCTTCTCCAACTTTACGATCTCACTGAACAAGTTTGACAAAAGGGTATCTTAAAAAAACTCCAAAACTTTACAAATATTGTCTTTCCAGCAATAGAAAAGCAAACGCAAAGTTACATCCCTGCACGTCCTCTTGAAGTATTAATATCACTACTGATATATTCCTCGAAATAAATATATTCTACAATTTCCGATGTACCTTTATTTATTTGCGACCATACGTGCGTGCATCATGCCTTCGGTTACCACACTGGGCTCCCATCCCAGCCTATGTTCGCATTGCATTCCCTCTTCCCCAAATCTCCCGTTGTACAAAGTCTCATCGGTACAAAAACCAAAGCTCCTTCCAGAAACTAAGGGGAGGGTGGGAGTCTCCCGCAAAATAAAAGGCATGACCATGACTTCTATTATCTCTGTAACTATGTACAATACGTGAAAAACCGAGACTGGCTCGATATTCAACCGTGAACCTTCAGAAACCAGAAAGAGTCCTCAAAAAGCAGTCTTCCAGGCCATATTAAGCTATCAACCACATAAATCAGGATATTTTTGTTCTCGCTATGCCAACATCCCAAAAACAACGTCTAATGCATATTCTCAATTTCACAAACACTGGTCTACAATGAGGTAGTCCGAACAAATTGGAATTCAGTTTGACAGCATTGTATCATACAATCATGAAGCGCCTAGAGAAGACGGCTGTTTTCACGCTAATAACCTCTTCGGTTACATTGTTCTTATTGTGGACGACAGATCATCCCTATCTCCCAATGAACTTAGAGTCAACACAGGCTTTCGCCACCGTCATCACTGGTCGAGATCTCGATGGCAGCGATTTTGAATCGAGATTTAGCAGCGTCAGAATGATGTTGCATTCTCTTTATGTCAAGAGAGAAACAAAGCCACCTGTAGAACACCCGTTCATTGTGATAGCTCCGAAAAGAATGGAAAAAAGAAAACAAGAGCTGCTCAAGAAAGAAGGCGCGACCTTAATCGTATACGAGCCCAGAGAACCTTGGGAGGAGGATTACACAGCACTCAAACTTTTTAGACTTGATTACGAGAGGATCTGCTTCTTGGACACGGATCGCCTGATCATTTCACCTGGTATTGGTGCCATCTTCAAAGATCCAGCGGTGATCAATGTTCAAAAGACAAAAAGAGGTTTCCCAAAGACATACCTCTTTGCAACACCCAAAAACAGCGATGATAATGGAATGTGGATCATGAAGCCATCAGAAGAGATCTATCGTCGTTATGTGTCCAACATAAAGAAACAGAAATCTCTCCCCGGCAGGTTGTCTGTTCTGGCACACGTACACCGCATAGACGGCGACATGCCTTCCATTTCTCTTTTGAAGGAGTGGGATGCACCTTTCGGTACACTGGAAGAGACGGTGATCACACACGGTAACAGACCTTGGAAATCGTCCAATGCGCAGTTGCAAGACACGTGGAGGAGAAGGAAGATCGAGATGGAGATGAGGCCCAGCCCACAAATATAACACTTTTGAAACAACAAATTAATGATCGAAGAGTCTCGAATGAGCAGAAGTCCTCTCGAACGGAATAAAGGTTAATTTTTGTGCATTTTATTATTATTAAAAGATTAAAAAATATGTCGACAAGATTAAATTGTCAAACTGTTCATGTGGAAATACAATGTGTTGTATCATAATAATCTTATTCTTTTGTTTTTGCATTAACCCCTCCTCCATCGCCAGCTACACCGATGTAACCCAAGGATTTTACCAAAAGGTCTTGCGGTAATGACCATGAGAGTTTAAGATACAAATTGTTACCCAAAAACGGGATTTCACATTTCATGAATTGGCAAATTACTGTTGTAGAGTCCGAACCAAATTTCTGGCTGCATCACGCTGACAAAGCAACGTGGACATGAGTTCTAAAGGCAGTAATAATCCGGGTAATGGAGTGAAATACGGTTGGACTGGAACTGGGAGCATATCGATCGGGCTCACTGCTCTCACCATTTTAATACCTCTATTGGTGCTAACGATAGCTATATTGGCCGTCAGATTGTTTAGACAGTGAGATTTCCTTCTCTTTCGTCCATTATAAAATCCAACTTTCAGAAGCAATTAATGCCAGTTGGCACAGATGATCGATCATTCTGAAAACAAAACATTGAGAATGAAACCTGCAACTGTTCTCATACCTCTATCAGATGGCGTGCTGGCAGGGACAGATACAGGAAGATTGATAAACCCGTCAATGTAGTGAGCTGGTACAGTCCAGACGCCATAAAGAACTTTATGAACACTTCTCAATTCGGCATGAATTGGGTGGGTAGAAAGTTTATGTACTCTCATCAATAGCGCAGCTCGTTGGACAAGTGGTCCTCAGTTTCTTAGCCTTTCTCTTTGAGATCATAGAGCAGTATCTATCCTACCACAGTCCCACCCTCATCATTTTGGAGACGATCATCACCTCTTTATTCGTCATTGATTACGTCCTCTTCTTTTATTGTTCTAAAAATAGGTCGGTAATTGCATGTAAAATTGTCATCCTTCTATCATTATTTCAGAACCAGACTTTTACACATCACAAATATTACATTTCATTAATAGAGAGGTCAATCACAAACACAATAACAATCACATTTTATTCATTAGTGTTGCCAGGTTACTATACATCTACAGTCCCTTCCCATTAATAGACATGATCACGGTGGTCCCAACTTTTGTGGGTCAATTTTCTGACCAGATATCGACCAACTCTATAGCTCTGAGATCTCTCAGACTGTTGAGAGTGGTAAGAATAGTGAGGGTCTCCAGAGCCATCAAATTCCTGAGATCACGTAGGTTCATTTTTAAAAAAATTATTTTTATTTTTCTGGTGAAAATTTTTCAAAATAAAATTTTTTGTGGAAATTCAAATTTAAAAATAGATAGGTGTGGAGCAAGAGATCTTCACGCTGATATCATTGGCTGTGAGCATGTTGCTAATAAGTGCATCCGTCGTCACAGTGATAGAAGGCCTAGAGTTCCATGACTCTCTATACTTCACCGTGGTTGTATCTTTACTCTTCAAATATTGAATTTTCGAAATACCAAAATAATAAT
>MZNV01002293.1:0-24792 GCA_002081555.1 Protostelium mycophagum | reverse complement strand
GCTCGATTTGGAATTCACATTTATCTTCTGCCAACTTTTAGCCCCGAGCTTAATCCCGTCGAGCTCGTCATCGGCTGAATTAAAAATCGACTTCGTGTCTTCCCCTCAACAAATGAACTTCTGAATGATCATTTATAAATGAAGCCGCCTCAATCGACGTGCAGCACAATTACGCAATGTACGACCACTGCAACATCTTCAATAAATATTGAGATAGAAGTGTTATTGTTCTTGAATCGATTTGTATATATATTGCCCCGTGGACACGGATTTGTACAAAGTTCAAAATTAATTTTGAAAGCAATTATTTTTTATAATCCCGGTAAGCAACGCATTTGGCGTTTCGCGACGTGTCGTATGTCATCACATGTCACATTGATCAGATGTGTCGAATTGTCGTTCTGCTGCAACACGTTGTCCACAAGTTTTTCAACAACGACTTGTCGTTTTACTGCAACCTGTCGCATAACTGCAACATGTCGTTTAGCGACTACAACTGTCAACAATGCGACGTGTCGATATCATCTCAAAGTTAAGCATACTGAAGACTTTACGACGGCCAAAATATTTTCTATTGAGTTTGGTTCCGTTCTGTCATGAAGCTCATCGTAAATAAAAAAGAGTAAGGACATTCGATGATGAAAGATATCATTAACACACAAAGGTTCTTGGACCTACTCCGCTCTCTTGGCCAGATTAAGTTTACACCCTCTGAAGATCAATCTAGACCTTGGACCGGCATTCTCAATGTGGTTCCTGACTCTGAAATGAAATACCACATCCAAGTGGAAGCATCACCACCGGACAACCTCTATGTGCCCTTCTTCGCAATAATGGTATTGGAGAATTATGATATGCTAGAGGTCGAAGTCTATATTTCAGATGGGAAGGTGTGTGATGACACCGAGGAGACAGTAAAAATCAAAGAGAGACTATCAGACCTGATAGAAAGGAGAGAAATGTTGAAGAACCTCCTTCACTCTTGCATTGATAGTTCCTTTGTGGATAATGTGCCAAAGCCACTCAAAATGAGTGAGTATCTGAACATGGAATAGACAATCAAACCATGAGTTTATAAACCGACCTGTCAAATACCTCCTCATCTTCTTTCTTCAGCCGTTGCGAATAATATTCAAAGATGACGAGTGCGGCGGTGCGAATTTCCCACAAGATGATCGAAGCGCGATTCATCCCCATCTTCCCCAGCAGCACTGGCAACACTGTCTTCACCGGCACACCTTCTTCAGTGTCCTGCCCTTCTTACTGTGGTGCCCCTAACACACCCACTTGCGTCTGGAACCCCTACACCTACCAGATCTGCTCTGCCACATATAAAGCCACCGAGGCGCCCGCCAAGGACAGTGTGGGCCCGTCTGCTACGGACCTGACAGACGTGTCTGCGACTGTGTCTACTGCGGTTCCAAATAAGAGGACTGCTCACCAAACCTTTGTTATTATAATAAATTGCAATTTTTATTGTGGCTTTCTCATTGGTGTTTTCCGCCTTCTCTTTACCTGAACAAAAATTATTCGTGTACATGAACAGAAATAAGAGTGACGCAGCCCTCTGGCTGTCTTCGAAAATGTTCAAGTGGGAGAATTGATCAAAGCTCTGACATCTTCTGATCTAAAGGCTTGTCTTTGGATCACACTTCTCCTCTGACCCGAATGTAGGCAATTTCGTGCGAAGATATCATCTCTTCACGATCAAATGAAGCCAAGGATCATCAAACTAGGAAGAGCTGCAATTACAGAAAAGAATGCGTTTGAGGCCTTCAGCACTTGTATGAACATCCGTAGCACTCTTTGAAGGGCTTCTGTTTGTTCTTCGCGACCACCAATGATGCAGATGGCAGAGATGGAAAGACGTCTATATTCACTGGATCTCCAGTTATAACGCACAATATTTCTTCTAATAAAAAATTGAATTAATTGTCACTCTTTTTTTGGCTGAAAATGTGTGAAATAATGCGATTCCAGTCGGAGAACTATTTCAGTCAACATTCGAGTGAGGTTTTGGATGATTTTCGGTCGTAACTCCAAAAATAGTGAAGAACCCATCGTGATTTGATCTTTTTATGTTGGAGTTGACTTCACCAGATTGCTGGGGATATATCCGATAGAGCCACACATATCCTCTGCGACCCACCATCCCTCCCCCTCTTTGTGAAGCACGTTGATTATTTGCCCTCTTCGCAACTCTAAATCCATGGAACATTCTGGAAGGAAATCTTTCAGCACGACCATCTGTACCTCTCAGTCAAATGGAAAGTTGGATATACCTACAGGAATCTTCTCGGCGTTTGTGAGATCGGTCACGTAATTAGATGGTATCTACAATTGTTAATATGAGTTTTTGTGCCACGGTTACCTTTCCAAACGCGCCGGTGGGTTGTAGAGAGGCCAGCCACCAACCATCTGAATATTTCTTGTGCAAATAAAGCAAATCCCCTGCACCATTTTAGCATCCGATTCAATGAAGAAGCCATCTTGCCTTCATCAAAACACAAATCCCCTTCGTTGGAAGAAAAATAATCGTAAAGTCCCAGTAACACGGGGCGATTATTTAACACCTGTCGATGTTAGATTTTGGACATTTTGCGAGAATATATATAAATAAAGAAATTGAAGTCGGAATGAAGACCTGATAGAGATCGGAAGAGCGTCTTCTTTCTGCCTCGGTGTCCTCCTTGTTGGTCATCGTGACCGACTGTGAATACTGTGGTGTAACATTTTCGAGGAATTGCCTCTCGGTGGGAGAGATCCCTTTGTACAGATTTCGACTACTCTCCGATACCATTCCTTCCAACACCTGAATTCAGTAAATTTCGCTGATATTTCATGTCTTATCATGTCAAAGTTGACCTGTCCTATCTTGCTTTGGTATTCGTTGGTAAGCATGGTCATGTGATTGGAAGTCTGCTTCAGCTTCCAATTGACGTACTCTGCCCCTTCCTTTTTATTGTGATTCTCCAGCATCTTATTCTCCAACTCGGTGCGTTTCGCCCTAGAACCGTCAAATGATTGGCCTTTTCAAATGAAATATTTCTAAAGCGCAACCTCTCGTCAGCTAAAGACTGCTTCAGCTGGTCCCTCTCAGAGGATACCTCGTCGATGTTTTGCTTCTCAGATTCATACTCCTTTTGCTTCATTGACATCTCATTCACCTGGGCCTCCAATGCTGTAATCCTATCTTCATACCTCTCGCATTTCTATTTGTCATCAGCTCCTTCATCACATTGTTCAACACTTGGGGATGACGAAAAGTTCCTATGAACTTGCACTTACAGCGTACAGACACTTCCTCTCCTGTGCCACTTTAGACATGACACCTCTGATCTTCTCTTTCAGTTGCTGCTCTCTTTCGATGTACTCCTTCTCTAGCATGCTGGACATGTGGGTCACATATTCCTGCAGAGGTCAGGGCTGTCATTTACCAGTGACACCATCTGGCAGACTTTTGCTGACAGCGGAATGAGAAGTTTCATAGATCTCGTTCCGCACCTGCCTTGATTCTGTGCTCTTTTCGTCCCTTTTGATGCTTGGCGGGGACACATCACGTGGAAGTGGTCTCAGAGAATTATAAGTAATTCCTCTCTTTTCAACTGCGGATGTTCAGTCAAGCATGTGAATAAGTAGATTTTCTCGATGAGTTCAGAAAGTTGCAAGCAGTCGCATTATCATCCGACCACTCATCGTATGGGATTAGAGAGCAGCACTGCACATTTCTGTGGCCAGAGCCGCGATTTTCGGCCATAAATCGAACCGCTGACCTATCTCTGGCTGTTTTCTGGACCGTTTGTCCTCTTTTGGTTCGATCGTTTGCGTCATTCGTCGTGATACGTTTGAGTTGGTAGACTGGACTTCGTACTCCTCCCGCCGGTTGTTGGAAGGTGATTTGAGTGGCGACCGTTTGCGTTCTTTGACAGGCTCAAGTTTTTGAAATTTCCATAACAGGGTTTCTCACGATCACAAAAGTGCTTTGTAAATTCGAGAGGGATATAAAAATGAAAAGTACAATAGAGAGGATATGGAAACGCTGAATGGATACTCTCAAGCAGAAAGTCTTTGTATCGAGAATCTCCAACAAAACCAAAAGTGATCACTTCAAAAGGATTTTTATTCATGATCACTCTCAGAATCTCTCGGTGCTGCATTCTCCTCATGATCATCGCCGCCTTTTTCATGATCGTAACCCCCCTCTTCGTGATCGTAACCTCCCTCCTCATGATCATATCCTCCCTCCTCCTGGTGATCATACTCGCCGTATTCATACTCACCATATTTTTCGCTGTCCATTTGGGAGGCCTCGTACAGCTCTCCATCCCTCTGCTCAGTTGCATCCATATTTGTCGGTCCCTCTAATGTTTCTCCCATGTCGGTCATCTCCATCTCATTCATGTTGATGAGATCCTCTTGAGTCGGGTTGCTGGTTGAGGTCTCGACATATTCTGATCCAGGATTTCTGAAGCTGGTCTTCGGGCTGACCGATGCGCTATGGTCATCCGCCCTCCTCTGTAATCTCGGACTATAAGATCGAAGATTTGTCTGGCTGGTGCGAGGGCTGTGGCTGGTCTGAAAGTTAGACTGACTTGTACGGGGGCTGTGGCTGGCCTGGAAGTTGGACTGGCTTGTGCGAGGGCTGTGACTGGCCTGGAAATTGGACTGACTCGCACGCGGGCTTTGACTGGCGGTGAGACTGATGTCGTTATCCTTAAGACGCCGACTGCCACGAGGACTATTTGCTCCTGCATTTTGGGATTCGCCCAGATGCTTGGACGAACCGCGAGTCCTGCGTCTCCTTCTCTTCTTGTTGGGATTTTGTGATGTCAGATAATCTTCAATTGCATCTTGTAATCTCTGAACAGTATTCTGCATGGTGGGTCTACTGGCGACTTCATCAAAGCTGTGGGATATTAGACAAAGCGGAGAATAAATAAATCACCAAGAGAGAGCAATCTGCTTGATTGGAACGGTCCATTTCTTTGCTTCAGTCAAGCGCAATCCCTTGCATACACCGGTGGACACCTGCAACATCAGAAACACGGAAAATGATCTATGTTCTTACCTGGTAGTCGTTCATATGTACCCATGGGACTTCTCCGTCTGAATGTGTCTGTACGTCATTTAGATCAAGATAATTCATTCCTGCAATTACCTCCCACATCATGACACCAAAAGCCCACACATCTGAGCCGGTGGAGAAGCTATTTTTGGCAATCAATTCTGGTGACTGGACTCCATTAGAAGATGTTTTTTCTCAGCATTCATTCACCTGCCATCTAAGTGAAGATAAAGCCTTCTTTTCTGGTGTTCCAACCGGATCTGTTGTATTTCTATATCATTTGTCAGATTCGGATCTCAGAATGTACAAACCTGATCTGTCCAAAGCTGCACAGTTTAGCGTAGAATGTATCTTTGTCATCCTTTTGTATCAGAACATGGCGTGCTCTAATATCACAGTGTAATAAGTTGTTTGCATGCATGTATTGTATGGCGGTTCCTATGTGTACCAGCCTGTACAATCCGGTCAGGATTTAAATTGAGTTTGAAATTCAAAACAAATAGTTTTCGGGGAAAAGGTACTTATTTGAGGAAAATAATAATACTGACATTTTCTGTATCGCTAGTGGTTCTATCTCAGTGTTACGACGAACCAAATCTTGCAAAGTTCCTTGGTGGAAATACTCTAATACTATGTAATCGTACCCTCCGTCCTCATATTTGCCTAAATACTGCACAATATGCGGATGATGCATGTTCTATCATTGTCAGAGAAAATCAAGACAAGTATTTACCGTAAAGAAATTTGTCTCTTTCTCAAACATCATTCTGCTAATGAAATCTGCACCAGATCTCTTCAATACCATTGGTTTCATCTGTTGATACACTCCCTTGAAGATCATATCTGTATCCTCTCAACAATATTCAAATCAAGGATCACACTCACTGTGCTGACTCGGATATTGAGCTCCGATAGCGATTTGCCCTGATGCAATTCGATGTCCCATTGAAACCTGGAATGTCTCGAATTCTACCTCCTTTTCTTGCAAAAGTCGACTATTCTTTCTCCTCTTATTGCGGATCAGCAGCATAGCCGCTGCTACGGTAACAGCCAGTAATACAAATATGCCTAAGACTACGGAAATAGCAACGATCTGAAAGCATTCAATCATATGTCACATTATGATCTCAAATTTACCTTGCCAGAGCTCAGACCTTCAGAAACGCCGATCTGAGCAGGAGGCTGTGCTATCAAAGAGAAATTGGTTGTGTGGTTGCAAGAACACGTCACAGCGAACATTGTCGTGTTCTTCACAGAGCATCCATAAGTCGAGAAGTTTCCCAAGCTTTCACTCCAATACACACAAGCAGGGGCTATATTTCAGTCAAAATCTAGAAGCGGTGGGGATGCCCACCTTTTGCGGTTGTAGTTTTGTTCCAGGGTATGACAACCAGCACTTCATCTTGCTTTTGTAAATTGTCGATAGGGATACTCAGCGCAGTATCAGCCGATATTAGTGATAGTCCAGTTATATTTGCTTGCCTTCAGTCGTCAGATGGATTATTGTTTCATTCAAGATACTCACAATTGTGTCGTGCTCTGCAGAATAAATGGATTGAATTTAAACTCAATCAGGAGTATAGCTTTGGAGTTACCGGGTGCCTGTTAAAATGAGCATCAACAGATTATCAAGTATCTCTTACACTTCTGATCACTTGTGCTGGTATGAATCCTGCGGATCTGCGGCCATGTCATCAAAGTGTGACATCGCATAAACTTACCTGCTGGACAAGAACCCGATGTATGCATCCGCGCTACCGTCAACTCGCATAACATTTATGGAAATCAGATCACTTTCGAAGGAAAAACTGATGACACTCTCATTCAATAGTACTCCTCTAATGACTCCCGCAATCAGCGTGAAGAATTGTTCTGTGTCCGCGGGGTCGAAGTTATCCGCCAAAGCTTGTAGATAGCCCTGAATACTTTAATTAATGCGCACAACAATAAAGGATATTACCGCCGCAATGTCGGGTGGGATAGTCGCATTAGAATTGATCAAAGATTGCATCTGCGAATTGGCTAAGCTCTCTCCATTAAGCGCCACTGTTCCCGTGACGGCGTGGATGTCATTGTTGGTTAATACGGGAGATTGTTGATTCACTAAATTTCTGAAATCAATCGCCAACTGAAGCGGTAAGAAGATGGACATTATAATGAGACATCTGAACTCTACCTGAATCGAGTTCACTTCTTGCACGATCAAGTCCAGGATACGAAATGTGACGAGATAAAAGGCTCTTTTTCTTGATGATTCAGTCTGTCCGATGTATTGGATGCGCGCCACATTCGTGTTTAGCGCTCTGGCGACACCCTCGACAAAAGATGTCTGGTTTACCGTATCTGCTAGTTTTACCTGAAAAACTCAGTAATCAAGGAGAAAGAAATAATAACTCACTTGGACGTCGGTGTACGTTTGTGTTGAATTGCTCTGGGAGGTCGAGATTGTGGAGGTGCTCAAGCTTGTTTGTTGCGTGGTGCTCTTTGTAGAGGTGTCCACAAAATTTTCAGTGACAGTGGAGGTGGTTGACGTCTGTGCATTGGAAATAGCAGTACTCGCCTGTTCTAATGTGTTTGTATGGAGAACCATTGTCGTCTGTACTGCTGTTGTAAAAGCATTTGCGGACAGAGCTATTGTGGTTGTTTGTCCTGCCGTTGTAAAAGCATTTGACGTCTGAGCGACTGTTGTACTTTGAGCTGCTGTAGTGAAAGCATTTGACGTCTGAGCGACTGTTGTACTTCGAGCTACTGTGGTGAAAGCATTTGTAGAGAGAGCTACTGTGCTTGTCTGTTCAGCTGTTGTAAAAGCATTTGTGGACAGAGCTATTGTAGTTGTTTGTTCTGCAGTTGTAAAAGCATTTGCGGACGGAGCTGTTGTGGTTGTTTGTCCTGCAGTTGTAAAAGCATTTGATGTCTGAGCGACTGTTGTGCTTTGAGCTGCTGTAGTGAAAGCATTTGTGGACAGAGCTACTGTGCTTGTCTGTTCAGCTGTTGTAAAAGCATTTGTGGACAGAGCTATTGTAGTTGTTTGTTCCGGCCTTGTAAAAGCATTTGACGTCTGTGCATTTGATGTCTGAGCGGCTGTTGTGCTTTGGGATGCTGTCGTGAAAGCATTTGTAGAGACTGTGATTGGCTGTCCAGCTGTTGTAAAAACATTCGTCGTTGTTTGCTCCGCCGTTGCGAGAGCGTTTGACGTTTGTGCAATAGTAGATGAATACATTGCTGTTGTACTTTGTGCTTCTGTGGTGAATGCATTTGTAGAAAGAGTTATTGTGCTCAGGGCTATTGTGGTTGTTTGTTCCGCCGTTGTAAAAGCATTTGACGTCTGTGCAATTGTAGATGAATACGCTGCTGTTCCTTGTGCTTCTGTGGTAAAAGCATTCGTGGAAAGAGCTATTGTTGTTTGTCCTTCTGTCAACAAAATGTTTGTCGATAATGCCATTGTGGTAGATTGTGCCGCTGTTACTAATGAGTTCGCAGAGAAAGCTGTGGTTGTTTGTTCCACAGTGCTTCCAGCTTCAATTGTAGAAAGAGAGGCTGCTGTGATCCCACCGGTGATATTTCCAGATACAGTGGTATTTGTGCCTGTTGTTGTCTCCACGGTAGTTGAAGCACCTCCTTCAATTGATGTGATCTGACCGGTAAGATTTCCTGATATAGTGGTGGTTGCACCTGTTGTCGTCTCTATTACGGTTGATGTTGCGGCTCCTGATGTTGTTTGGGCTGCAGTTGACGTAAAAACGCCCGATGTTGTCTGCGCTGCGGTTGATGTAAAAGCACCCGATGTTGTCTCTGCTATACTTGTTGTGATTGCACCTGATGTTGTCTGAGCTATTGTCGACGTAACTACTTCTGATGTCGTCTGCGCTTCTGTCGATGTGAAAACACCGGTTGTTGTTCCTGCTATACTTGTTGTGATTGCGCCTGATGTTGTCTGAGCTATTGTCGACGTAACTACCTCTGATGTCGTCTGCGCTACAGTTGATGTAAAGGCACCCGATGTTGTCTGAGCTACAGTGGTGCTACCATACTGTGTTGAAGATTGATACTCTGTAGTTGAGTATGGTGATGTTGACGATAGATAGAGTGTTGTTGTCGCGAATTCTGTGCTTGTCTGTGCTTCAGTAGAAGACTGCGCTATTGTGGTTGTGCCATATTCTGTTGTTGACATGTACTCTGTTGATGTCTGTGGATTTGTAGAAGAGTATGCGATTGTGCTTTCTGCTATGGTTGTCTCTGGATTAGCGAAGGGTGGATACGTCAAGTTGTAGTATGTGTAGTAGAGGCCGGATTTCACCATGAGTTGATGAGATCCAGAACCGTCAAGAGTAATATTGGCGAGATAATGTCCAGCGTCTGTTTGGTAGTTGCCTGTTTCGCGGCTCTCGAACTGTGCGAGCTGATTGTCCACAAATATATCAAGGTCCGGAAGGGTGTAGAAACCGATCGTAGTATTTGCAGCACCAATGACGTACGTTTGTTCGTCTGATATCACAGTAGCAGCTGAAACAAAAGTGTCGTATAGTCCTGGACTCCCCACAATTTGAGTGTGAATCCCCTGTCCGGTCGCGTCGACCTCGTAGATAATGCCGTTATTCGCAAAAAAGCCGTTGTTTAACAGAGCCACAACGTTTGTTATCGAACTTGTACTGTTGGGCAGACTGACTTTGTAAATAGTTTGCGTTAAATCGAATGCGTTGAGAGCCCAAGCATATCCCATTGCGCCCACGAGAAGTCGAAAACCACTTGGGTCCAGAGAGATACGGATCTAATTGACTCAGAAATATTTAAAATTAGTATTTATACACACCTCATCCGTTGTGTCGTATAAATTTGTGGAACTCTTCACAATGCCTGTCAGAGGATCCAAACAGTAGATATTCCCGTATACCGCAAAATATGCATATCGTACTCCGCTGATGAGCTCTGTTCTACCGTCATAGAGTTTTTTCTGCCATGAGATGGCAAGGGTTTGAGGATCCAGACCAAATGCGTAACCGTTTGAGCCCACAAGAAGTACAGACAAATCCCGCTGCAGAAATATCTGTGTTCGTTGATCTGCAATATCCGATAGAGTGGTTGTGTTGAGTATATGTCCACGGCTATCCAATTGGTACACTGTCCCAGCAGCTCCGACATATACGAATTCTGTATTATCATTGTTTGATACAGAGGTGAAAACCAATTGTGGGGTGACTGTCACTGACCATAATGGTGATATGTCATTAATATTTGCGAGAGTTACTTGACCATTAGTACCCACTGCCAAATTACCTCTGGTCAGAGACATTTGAACCTCAGCAGTTCCATTAAGTGGGTAGGACAGTGGTGTCTGATAAACATAAGGATTATCGTCACCAAAGCGACCCAAGGCCACTGATTGTAAGTAAATAGTGCCACCACATGTGTAATAGAAATTTGAGCCTGAGGAGTAAGCGGAGGTGATGGCGAAATGGGGGCAAGGTGTGGGTGAGTTAGAGTATACTCTAGCTCTAAGCTCTCCGAGCACAGTGACATCGATTGAGGCGGACCTTCCAACATCCGAGATGAATGTAGCATTCAGAATATGCATATCCCGTATTATCGCTGAACAAGTACTCTGATCTCCTGGCTCTCCGTTCACAGTGAATATTATATTATATGTATTCCCAGCCATTATATTCGAAATCGTGTTTGGAATGGATATAAATTGAAGGCCTGGTCCAATGAGGGTCGGGCTGTCAAAAAATCAACCTCAAACAATATGATAAAAGACCTACGAAACTGTTGTTCGAACGTTAGGCGCTATGACAAGCACAGTGCTAAATCCAACACCGAAATTATTCCCATAAGCTTCTATCGTGGATGGTGTGATTGAAAAGTTGAATAGTACTGGTGAGTAAGTTAATGTGCCGTTGTAGGTGTATAATCTGCCATTATAATTCGAGTATGTAGTTGTGGGGATGTGAAAGCCGTAATATGGGTATGGGTAGGGCATAATATATTGAACACTAGATCCGATCTGAAATAAAGACACCTTTGTGCCATTGACGTAAAACGATGCATTTGTACCGGGACCTGCATAAATTGAGATGAAACCTCACATGGTGAAATTACCACTAAACATCATGGCAAACTCTTTTGTCTCTGGAACTTCTAACGTCGGAAAAAACTGCACAATCTGAGTGGAAACAGGTTTTTATGACTTACCAATATGAAGGTAATTCCACAGCTTGCCCAACTTATCATAAGATTCGAATTGCCGTCAAAAACCAATCCAGAAAATGAACAGACACTCAATTGTGAAGAAGATACTGCGTGAATATCTGCAAATCCTATCGTCTTCAGACAATGATTTTGATTGAATTGTTTCAAAAACATGCTTACCGTACAGACCATCATTATTATCCAGGGTGAGGGTTGTCAAACCAGTCCTGTTTGTTAAAGAAGCAGGCAAAGTGCCCACAAGAGAATTATTCTATGGCATTGAGTACAGTAAGCTGCAAATAAGGTTTGAAGATGATGACATACCTCAGCCCGAAAAGACGTCAGCGGCATGTTAGTAAATATATCCGGTATTCTTCCAGACAGCTAGTTCGTCATTACAAGATATATTTTCATACGAACTCACGTGATTAAAACTCAAAAGCAGGCTGTTCATGTTGACCAGCCGGGAGAAACTGTTAGGAATAGGGCCAGTGAAATTGTCTCCCGTGATGTCAAATAGTGTGAGACTCGTGAGATTGCCGATCTCAGGTGGTAACACCCCCCCAAGTTCAGGGTTATCCTTTAACACCAATTCCTGGATCCCATTGAGGTATTGAATGCTCGGTGGAAGTGTGCTGCGCAATGTCACCGGGATTCACCGGGATGGGACTTACCCGCTAAGACTGTTGTTTGTCAGATCTATTTTGAAGATGTGCCCATCGTTCCCGCAAGTGATTCCAAAATCGGTACATTGTAAAGGATATGCAGTCCAAGGATTGGTCCAATTTGCTCCTGTAGATTCTGAGCAAGTATAAACCTCAATTCTCTCACCTCCGGTGGAATCGAATAGATCTTGTATGACCTTCTGTTGTGCTGCTGTGAAAGGACCGCTTCCAGGGTAGTACGCAGATCCAGTGGTTGAGATCTCTCCGTACTGTATCACGTATTTTAACAGTCCCGACCCATTTGATGTGATGTTGAAGAAATATATGTATTCTGGCTCTGGTGTCTCTATACTCTCGAGAAAGATAAGAGGAGACCCATTCAGGGTCAAAGGAAGTGCTTGGGGATCTCCAACACCAGACAGAGTAATATTTCCTTCGAGGCGGGTATAATTGTTCGTGATCGAGAATATTGTCAAGTTGTTCACCGCCACGTGATACAAAGAGATACTCGGTGAGTTCTGGGGGGGTACCGTCGGCACTGTGCTGAGAGATTGCACATAGAAATCACTGGGAGAAAGGGGGGTGACACCATCAATGGAGAACATATCCAATAACGGGGATAACACCACCGGACTGGATCCATCAGGAGAATATGTGAAAAACAATACTTACTTCGCGTTCAAACTTGTGGAACTGTCCAGGGAGAGGCTGACAGAGTCACCAAAATTCTTTCCGTAGACGGTCATAATTGTACCAGACCAAGTCACGTTGTAAATGACAGGAGCGTAATCCATGGTGGAACTGTAATAAAATAATTGGTCCCTGAATGTCATCGACATAGTAAAGGGGAGTCCGCGGCCATAACCAGGAGGCACATATCCAAAATTCAGAATACCATTGGCATCTTTCGTATATTCCACGCCGTAACCGTTAACATTCAAAACAAAGGTACTCGGAGATATCACACCTGTGACGGTGAGATTATATTGAAACACTGATGCTATTACCCTTCACACCGGCTGCCAACATATGTGTTTGTGGGAAGTCTAAAATGGCACCCTGTACATTGATTTAATCTCAGCGCATTTAAGAAAACATATTCTTTGGACATGAAAATCTCACATAGAATACTGGAAGTGATGGGCAAGAAGCGGCCCAAATTGAGTTCGCATAAGTTCCATTGAATACCATCCCAAGGAAGCTACAAGTGCTCAACGCCATTGGATAAGATTCTGCATAAAGATCTGTGATGGTGAGACTGACGGTGATGATGCATCATCGCTTACCGTGGATATCTACATTATAATCCATTATTAGAACGCGAAGAGAGGACGATTGTGAAAGACTTTCGGGAAGTGCTCCTGATAAACTGTTGTTCTAGAAAAGTTACACCGGACCAGAGGTGAATGATCACTTACATGCAGATCGAGCGTCCTTAAGGGTATAGAAAAAATATCCGGCACCACACCAGAGAGCTGTTGTTGATCAAAAGAAAGATGAGATTGATGCACGCACATTGTTCGACCCCAGTTTCAGAGAAGTTAAACTGTTAAGACTTGAAAAAGACGAAGGTATTTCACCGGAGAGACCACATCCGGAAAGGTCCAAAGACTTCAGAGTGGTCAAGGTCGAGAACTGACCAAGATCCACATCGAAGTTGGAATTATTCGCGATGGTCAAACCCCAAATTCCTGAAGTTGAGAAGGCAACACCAGTGAAGTTATTATTCTAGACTTTTTAACACATGTGATGAAACAATACGTGATACGTACATCAAGAAATAGGTACTTTAGAGTTGTGGGGAATAGTGTTGAATCGATGACACCTCCCAACTAATCTCTCTCAATTATAGATGAGAAGATATCACTTACCGAATTGTTCTTCAGAGATAAAGTGACCAGAGCTCGTGAATTTGTGAAAGAGACTAACGAACCGGTGAAACCACAGAAATCCAAATTCAGAGTTACTAAAGCAGAGATTTGAGTTAACGAGGTCGGAATGGTGTGTCCTAGATGCGGATTCTGACTCAAATCGAGTTGATTAATGTTGACCAGATTCTGAATGCTCGCAGCGGGTGCTCTAAATAAAATGATCAGCTCCGGAATCACGAAGCGCATCAAATGTTAAAAGATCATCACCCGACGAGGTTGTTATTCACCAAATTGATGTCGTAACTGTTTCCATCTAGGCTGCAGGCGATTCCCCAAGAGGAGCAGCCGACAGACCCTCTTACCCAAGGGGTGACCCAGTTTGCACCTTGATGTCTTCAGCATCTCTCCGAAATTCATGTGATGTTTTACCTCCCGTGCTATCGTAAAAGTCTGAGAAGACCTGCTGATTATTTGTGAAATCAGTGATTTGACCACAGACAACAGCCACAAGGCAAAAGAAAGCGTAATTCGCCCATCTTATCCTCATGATTTCGGCTCAAGGCCACTTTAAGCTGTGCTTCTGAGGCTGTTGGTGTGACCTTCTCACTTTCGTCCCGAAATACGTTCAGAATTCAGAAAGGGATCTTTATTATCTTTTCTTAGGAAAGGCGTCGCCCTGACAACTGATGCTTAAGAAATACTCTTTTCCTGCCAATACTGAGCCTTCCTTTCAGCCTCTTTCCTTCTAAACATGACAGGACAATCGACAGAGTCGCAGCGGATGGGGCCGCAGGTCTGTCCGCTGCAGTCTCGGCAGATGGACTCTATGTCGTGAAGTTTCTTCTCACTCTGTCTGATCTCACTCATGATGAGAAAGGTGCTCAACTGCGGATCATTGATGCAGGAGGGACATCTGAAACGATCAGATCATCAGGAACAGATCATGAGAGAATCACCTCTCTGTTTGGTCGGCCCCAGGCGCCCCGCACAAACAACAAAACTTGGATCTGTAGTAGTGGTCGATCGTCCTCATCGCTTGCCCCAAGAATTTCTGGTGCTTTCTGTTGGTCGTGTTTCTTGGCATTTGATCGTACCATGCCTTCACGTCTACACCGACGATGTTAAAGAGCCTCGCGAGTGCTGGTATGATCTGCTTCGTGATGTAATACGTTGAGTTCAACGATACACTTCCACTGGAATCTATCAGGGTTTTCGCAATGATGAGGCCGTACCATTTAGACATGAATTCTTCGGGTGTCATCACCAAGTCAGTCAGCCTCGCATCAGGCCTTCCAAAAGCCACCACATACCTCACTCTGCATTTTTTAGGATGAAATTTCAGTGAGATTTCAATCACCTCTCTGCGTATCTGGGCTCGGCTCTGGGGTCTTTCTCCATGTTTTTCTTGGCGACTACAACGGCGGGTGGGGGGACCCCCCTCTCACTACAATTCGATCAGACTCGAAATAACCTGACAAAGACATCGCACCTGTACGTCCCCAGCCTGACTTCTTTTGCAAAAATGAAATCTTCGAGGCTGACCCTGCCGGAAATGATTTTGTTCCACTGGCTCTGGAGATACTCCTTCACTTGTGATAAATCTTTACTCTTGAATAGTATCCTTCCATGTTTAAGATGATCCATCTACAACGCACATCTTACCTCAGTGACTTTGCCATTATTTTAGAAACAGCCGGGCAGGTGTCTCTTCTCACCGTCTCTATGCCTTTTGCATCGAAAGTGGGCTCGGTTTGGTTCGCGTTCTCGTATTTAAATCCGACATATCTCTTTTTGGTGACCAAAATACAAGGGTGATATACCTGAATATTTGAATTTTGAATTTCAGGAAATGGCGGGAAAGGACGAACCTTCTCAAAATTCAATTTTACAGGGCTCGGGTTTGATGCTGTGATTCTCGCAGCGATTATTTGTCCGATTTGGAAAGCCCTCTCCCTCGACGCCCCTTCCAACTACAACCAGTCAATTATAAATCCTGAAATTTCATCGAAATCTCACCAATACAAACATAGAGTCGGTGTCCCCGTACACGACCCTGGCGTTCCACTCTTTTTCTGACTCCACCATTCTGACTGATTCTTCGATAGTTTGCCTACCCATTTGTACTATTGAGTCTGCCAGTTGTACACACGGCATTCTTCCCGAGAAGGATGCTGAGGTATATCCGTATGTCACATTAGCAATCATCTTCAGTCCCATCTGCCTGGCGTCCAGCATGCGAGTGAGAGACTGTTTGAAATTCAAAAGATGGGTTTGGGCGGGAGAATGTGTATCACCTTATTATCTTTGACTTGTTTCATGGCGCGTTTCACCATTATTCTCGTGTCTAAGATCTCGCTTAAAAGAGAAGGAAGTACGCCCCTTCTAAACTCCTCGTTGACGTACATCACCTCATTCGGGGACACTGTTCTACAATGAGTAAAACGATCTCATCTACAACGCGATGCTTCACCGTTAATCTTGTCCTCCAGCTGTCCGATAAGGCCCGCAGGCGGCTCGTACGGCAAAGTTCCCAGCATTTTATTCTGATTATATTTCATGCTACCAAGACACGTGGAATAACTGTGATATATGGGTATGAAATGTAGACGGCTGATGTCGACAATGGACGGAATTACCAGTAATTGTATGCTATCACCATAGAAGGATATAGAGATTGAAAATCAAAGACGAGAACGGGGCTGGTGTAAAATTGGGTATTAGGTTCCATCACTAAAGGAACACACTCTGGTGCCTTCTGTCTGCTCACCTCATTATGTCAGTCCAAAACTATGATCTGGGCTATTATTACTTGTTGTTTACTGGGGGACACGAGTATGTAATTGAGTGGTTTAGTCAATCTTAACACCATTGATTCTACTCTGTATTGAGAGCCTCTTGACAATACAGAAAAGAAATCTATTCCGTATACACGTGCCAACTCACTGACGTATCGTCATATATCTCAAAACCAGAAGAATCTCATACCTCGTCCTGGGTATGACATCTAGATTATGCAACATCTTTATATTCATGTGTGCTCTCGACGTGATGTGAGATATTGTCTTCCATCTGCTCTTCACATCTTGGTACCATTCGGTCAAGCACTTGAACGAATAATGCGGAACCCTGCCACCATCAGCACTGACTCGCATGTATTAGACTCGACCTCTTCTGAAGCACGTGGTAGGCGATGTTTTCAAAATCGTATACGTTCGTCTTGACTTCAGATCTCATGATTCTCCACACATTGAGTAGTATTCTTCCCGGTATATGTATCCCCGATGCGTGGGTGAATCCCCATTGATCAATTCCATGGTTGTTATTGTTGTTATTTACGAGAAGTCTAGAGAGTTCTTGGCACAAGTCGATGTCTTTCCAAGTGAAGGAAAATTCAAATTATTTGAATATTCACTGATCAGATGGATCACCAAGATGGTCGTTTCGATTGCAATATCACTGAACATTCAACAAAGTTAAAGAGTATAATAGGATACTGAGGTGCTTTCCTCTATCCACGATATAGCCGAAGGACTCTTGTTGCACCTCATAACCAATCAACACGTCCGGGTCTAACCTTCTCACCAATTGTACAAACTCTGTCAACATGTTGATCTCGTCACTGAATTTGTCTATCCTGATACCTACATCGTTGTAGTCTGTCAAAAATGGCGGGAAAAATAAATCATCTCACCGCTGAGGCCTGAAGGCAAATGAGTCCCGTCTTCGTCGACCATCAGAACTCCGACGAAATCCCTGCTAGAATTAAAACGGGATTTTACAGCGTTGTAGTGGTACGAACTCACTTGTAGTGCCTTCCGGACCTCTCTATCGCATTATCGTCACGTATAGAGTATGCTATCATGCATATCGGATCAGTCAACGGATTTGGCTTCAGGTCCCCCACAGAATTGACTGATGACGTCAGCAAAGATATTTTTGATATTCTTGCCGTGTATTTCTACGGAAAATTGAGTGATGTGCTGGTTGGAATTCAAAAGGGCGGATTTCTGTAATAAATCTAATTGTACAGCAAACACATGAGTGGCCTGAGTCGGTGGATCGATCTAAAAATAGGTCAGGAAATTCCGGGAAAGTTCCGGGGAAATTCACCTGAGAAATTCCCGTGATAGGTCTGACCCTCTTAGGGGGTTTCGCCTGTTGTGGAATTTTCGCAGGATTTTCTTTCAACGAAGACATGACCGCAGAGACGGAGGGTGCTGGCCTTACAGGAACCATGACAACCAAATTATCTCTTCACACATCAGATCAGTTGAAAATTCATGGAAATTTACGCTTCGGCCATCTCCATATCTCGGGTCAGAATCTCCCGTCTCCAAGGAGGTGCTTCTTCACATTTGGGTGAGAATTCCTCCAAAAAAGCTAAAGAGGTGGCTGGTATATTCTTTACCGTTCCGGCAAATTTTCTTGGAACATTCGGGAGATCAGAAGGGTTACCATAGAATGGACCTTGATGATATAATCCAGAATGTCCAATCTACAATCGTCAATTATAAATCCATATGAATTTCATTTTGCCCGATAATAAAAATTGTGGTACACCACCATTCTACATTTATATTATCAAAAAACATGTACAAATCACCTCTTCCCGAGTCGGAGGCTTTCTGGCGAGGGTCAGCATGTGCATTCCCGGCGACAATACTCCCAGCGTGTTTACCAATTTTGACTGAAGGGTGTGGTTATTGTCCCTCTCAGAATGTGATCCTGTTTTGTCCAATTTAAATTGGCTCTGCATTATATGAGTAAAAACACGTGATTCATGTGAACGATTAAATTGATTTACATCGTCTAATGTGCTGGTGTCGGGGTCCTGAAATAATCTTCTCACTACACTTTTGGAATCTACAACAGTCTCCGCATTCACTTGGGGACTCTCCGCTAACAAGAAGGGGGACCTGGTCCATTCAGAATTTCTGGGAAATTTCACGGAAGATTACTGACTTGTCCGTCTCTGCATCGTAAATACCCTGAGTGGCCGCCAGCATAAATTCTTCTGGGCTAACTTTAGGAGATAGGCTCAACTTCTCAGGTGTAGAAAAGGCGGGAATTTGAGGTTGGTTCTGCGGGGCGCCATCTGGGGATAACGCGAGTGGTGAGTTGTAGATACTCGGGTTTCCTCGAGGGGAAGAGGCTGGGTGTGTCTTCGTTGTAGATGGAGGTGAATAAACTCCCGGAAATTTCAGTTTGATGGGTTCCACTTCCAGTGTGGGGTTGACCGGAGTTTTGGGAGGAGGGTCGGGGATAATTTTGGCGGGAAGAGTGTTGTCCTCCGTATCATTGTGTGCACATTCAGGCATACTGGATGATGAATCATAAATAGGATTTGCTGAGGAAAATGTCGGACAAACGTCGTCCTCAGGTGTGGATCTACAATCATGAGTAGTGATGACGTCATCATCTCCTCTCCATACATGTACATTCGGGGTTCGATTTCAGTGGGTGGTCGTTCTGAAAACCTAACTCGGAAATTCTTTCGCTTCTTCGCGACCAGGTTTACCTGTGCTCCCAGTGGTCTCTTCTTTGAAACGGTATCCTAACGTGATTCAGCTCGGTAACTTGTCGTGGGGAATATTTGCTTCTAAAAACATGTGGAAATACTCACTATATTCGGTTCTCTCTTATTGTTTTCCATGCGTAATCTTGAAGGTAGAGAATTGGGTATCTCTTCATCAGTAGGAGGGGTTGGATCTACAACTTGCCTCTGTGACGGCACACTTTTTTGAGACGTCGTAAATGATCCCGACGGAATATTCCTTTGAAACGACGCGAATGATTGTGAAGGGTGCTTCTTTTGTAGAGGAGGTTTGGGGTGTGAAGGTTTCTCCTTGGTGACGAGATTACGGTGAAATCTCGATTGCTGCTCCTCTGTGTTGATCGTTGTAGATCTACCCCCCATGAATTGTAATTTTGCTTTTTTTACGATTTTCCTGGGTTTTGTTTGGGGCGGTCTGGTGTCCTTCTCTTCCTCAGATAAAATCTCGATGACCTTTTCTTGCTTCTTTTGATCGTTTCTCTCTTTGTGTGGCACTATGGAACAAAATTTCTTGCCGTTCTACAACGAGTCAGTACGTTTAATCCTTTGACATGTCGGTACCATATAATTCGGTTTTGGTTTGGGTGATTTCGAGCTCGATTTATTCTTGTTCTGGAGAAACGCAAACTCTGTCGGTACCAGGTGTTCTATGATATCATATGTCAATTTTGAGATAAGATCTTTCAATGAGATATCTCACCGATATCTAGGATATCGTCGTGTCCGTCTAATTGTGGGATATCCTCATCGGTGTCGACATTTGATGTTGTGGAAGAGTTTATCCAATTAGTTTTCTGTTGTTCGCTTTGGCTTTGCATGGCTGCTAATAAATCATCTAACCCTCCCAAATCCTCATCTACAACTGCCTCTGAAGTCTCTCTACTCACTATCAGCCCGTTTTATTGACAAAATGAATGAGATTCACTGACATGATATCTCGAACTTCGCGTTGCGATGCGATGAATTTTGCTTCCTTATTTCCGTCCGTCTCATCCTCTGAACCTTCTGAATCTACAACTTCCACGTCATCTTGAGCCCACCTATGTATGTCTTCCTCTCTCGCCGTCTACAACGGTCAGATCGTCTGAACTTTCAATGGGATTTCACCACTTGAGTCATGACAATGTCACGATCCACCTCTGCTGTGACGTCACTCTTCTTTTCTGTGGTCTTCTGCTTGAGCATGTGTGGTGGGACGTTTGAAGGCGGTGTCACTTCTAATACCTCTGGTGTGTTTCCACCTGGGGTTTTATTATGTCAAATATGACAGATTTGACACTTACTGACACTGTCTCCAGTTCCCCTCCTCCTGTCACTCTCCGCAATATCGTGCAACTATATATTATCAGAACCCCCAAAAATACCAAAATTCTCACCCTCTCTTGTAGATACCGTTGTAGTTCGTTTGGGATTACGTTTCGAGGGTCTGAAGAGATTTGGGTCGGCTGACTCGACTTACCGAGATTTCTTCGCCTCTCCCTTTCCTCTTTCCAAATGGAAGCCAATGAGTGTACCTGAGCACTTAACCGAAATCCCAATATTGACATACCTTCTTTTGGTTGTCCTCTATATGTAGCACGTCTCGTATGTTCAAAATATCTGACCTTGTCATTTTTGTATTTTGTGATGGGACTGACCTTCCATCTCAGCGTCAATCTCTATTTGGCAGGTTGTTTGTCTCGGTGTTGTAGATATTGAATTCACATTTATATTTGATTCCAACCATATTTTGGATAGGATTTCAGATTCTATTTTTCAAGTTATTTTTTGTTCATCTACAAGGAGCTCCCCACCTGATAAGGCGTGTGACACTTTGTCTTGAATGTCGTACACGATATCTTTCTTCCAATTCATCACACGGTTTGACTTTGGGACGGGGTGTCGGAATGTCACGTCTGACAGGTTGATAAACCCCATCCCATATAAATTATAATCCACAAAAACTTGAAGCAGAAAAGGTACGTGTGCCTGAAGACATGAGAGAAGATCAAAATTCTATTTATAGAATATCAATTCAGACAGACCTCATAAGGTTGGAAGATGGTGTTCATGATTGCACCACTCCGTAAGAGGGCGATCACCTTAGCCATAGTCTGAGGGTTGTACAAAAACACCTTCAAATTTTAATGTATAATTATTGCGTTATACACACCTTGAAAAACACTTTCTCATACAGGTGACAACCATAGAATGGCTTTCCTCTGACCACAGAAATATTAAAAATCGTCTGGCGGTGCTGATTATTTTGCATGCCCACTTCCATTGCCTTCTCTATGCTGATTGCGAGTCTTTGAATATAAGATTTAACTGACGAAATCAGGTGGTGTTAGAGGTTTGATGTGATAGTATCACCATATTCCATTCCAAGGGGGAGAGTATCATCATATTGGAGAAAAAAATACGGAAAGGCCTAATAGTGTCTTAACATCAATGATCACCTGCTGTATGAATTATCACACCTTGTGAAGATGAAGACAGACTTTCTGGCCAGCAGGAGTAGAACCAAATATTCTAATTACAGGAACCTGACTCACAGCAGAACCTGTGAAGGAAGAGTATATTATGTCCAATTCTTCTCGAGGTTTCGTCATATAATGGTCGATATCCATAATTCTCATAGAGAAGAAGGAATCAGGAGGAGGTATGCTCATTTTGGCCCATGCTCCCCTTCGTGGTTTGCGTTTCAATTCGCGGAAAAGGAGCCGTTTCTTCTTGTTGTAGAATCGGTCACGTGACGAGATCACAGCGGATGATGATTATCACAATCAAACATGGCAACGACCACAGGTCTATATCGTAATCTACTTCGGGCGATTGTATACAACCCAGACCAGAAGCAGAGAGCCAAACATCTTGACCAAATACGAACGTCTTTCAGGAACAATAGAGAGAAGAAGGGAGAAGAGTTGACAAAAGCTCTAAAAGGTCATCAAATCAATCTGATTTCATCACTCTGAAAAAACACAAGATGGCCAAAATAATCTGCAGTTTATTGAGTCCATGTGGAAGCCTCGTCATCTTCGTGGACAACCCTCAACAAGAACATATGTTGTACGAGAAGGAGAGGTGAGACTTTTTCGGTCGATTCATCTTGTTGATTCTGCAGGTGGTCAATTCCCAAGGAAGGAAGAATGAAAAAAACGCTCAGTTGGACGATCGAATTGGAGATGATCAATACAGACGCCACGAGAAGCTCATGAGACGCTTCCATTTTATGGACAGATGATCATCGCGGAACAATACAGATTCTGAAACAAGTTACTCCTTTAAATGGATTAATCTTATCATGAGAATTGAGTGTTGGTACTATCTTTATTTTGTTCTACACATCAGGCAAAGGGATTATATCCTAAAAAATATGAATATAACTTCTATAAATGTACACATTTTCCAAAATAAAACCACTTGCGCACCAACAAAACATTCTTCGTGGCAAAAGTTTCAAAACTAAATACCAGCATTATTGTTTTGTTGGAAGGGGTCAGGGACAGCGTGTACCCAGCCTTGAGGAGTGGCCTGTGTGCTCGGGTATGGGGAAGTCCAGTTCTGAGGTGTATCCAAAAAAGGGTTGTAGGCCTGGATAAATCAACCGGTGCTTGTTTGTCTATTTACAGCTTGATATCACATTATTATTTCATTATGGAAAATACAAGTAGAGATAATACTGTGGCGCATTTTCGGGTAACTTCAGTTGTAGAGGGGTGTTATACCTGCTGAACAGGGGCGGGGGCAGCCTGGTTGGGTAAGGCAGGGTTGTATTCCTGGTTTGTCTGGTTGTAGACAGGTGCATTGTTCTGAGAAAAGGGGTTAGGGTTCTGAGGCTGTGGGGGGTGAGACGTCATCGAATAAATAATCGGACCTGCTGAGCGTAGATGGGCTGGTTGAAATCGGCATTGAACACTGGGGTGATAGTCTATTTCGTTTAGATTAGAATGTACACGTGAGATCTAAATCACCTCTTCATCGAAATTGATGAAATTGTAAGTCTTTCTCTTCTCTTGTGAGCGGGGAGAGAGCTGGCTAATGTCTATAGGAACATCAGACTATGATATTGCACATCATGCTGTGGCGCAAGTGCGAGAACTGAAAGAGATGGAATCCTTACCAAACTGCTTTTCTTCTGCAGGAGGAGCCGAAGGTTTGGCGATGTCGAATGACAGAGGTGGACTCGCAGCCTGGAAAACAGACTTCTGCTTCGCGGCCTCTTCTTTGTCCCTCTCATGCTGCCCATTGATGGAGCCGGTTATGAGCCTCATCCAGTCCGCCTTCTCTTTGTCATTTGCCGGGTAGAAGGTGAAGGTTCTAGTTCTCGCAACAAGACGGAAGGTAACTGCGAGACTTCAGAGGTGAATCATCATTTTTCGAAACGCACGGCCTTGTTTGCCATCCTCCAGGTGGATGTAAGAATTTCTTAAACTACAGAAGACTCTCAACCAGAACCGTCTGGGACCCTCCCTCTTTGTGAGAAGGAGGCAATCATTGAATAAAAAGACGTGACGTTTCTTTCTTCTCTTGGTCGTCTCATCCACTGTATTAATCTCGCCTTCGCTAACATTTTTTTTAGGTATTCCAATGTCAGTAAACTTACTGGACGAAGAATCGGCCGGGGATCACCAATTCAGGAGGTTTGGGGTGCAAGACCTCCATGATATCGAAGACAGTCGGCATTTTCCTCTGTCTTTGTCTTTCTTTCCGTTTGGCTTGGGTGGAAAATTCGAGTTTATTTTTTTCGGACTATTGGTCACGTGATCCAGAAAGTCCGAACGACGCAACATGTACAACAATCAAAGAATGTAGACATAAGAGCTTGTTGCTGTGTTGCTTATACAGTAGCTCAAAAAACTGACTCATAAAAATAAAAATATAGCTGTTTTTGGTTTATTTTGATTCACAATCATTATTTCACAATGTAGTTACCATAGCAACAATTTGTAGCCATGTAGTATGTGTATATGTATGTTTAATGCCATTGGTATATTTATAGCAGAGATAGAATTTTTTCATTTATATTTTTATATGGGTCAGTTTTTTGGCTGTTTTTCTAATATTTAGTGTCTGCCTTTAGCCTTGATAACTGCCTCAATTCTTTGTGCATAAATGGTGTGGTCAATGTATCACTATGAACATAGCTATTGTATGCAAATTCTGCCAAGGGCAAAAGTTATATCCAATTGTCTTGCAGTACATGTGTAGATACTGATTCAGAATCAAGTTGACTCTTTCAGTTTATCCATCAGTTTCAGGATGGTACGCAGTATTCATGCAAGGTTTGACATTCAACTGTTTCAGAAAAGAAGTCCAATTTTGTGTCAATATGAATTCATACTATCAAAACACTATGTAGGCTTCCAAAAGTGTCCGGATGTTTTTATAGGAGCAGTATTATGCTTATAAATCTGCTTGCAAGTACAGATTTTCAGTGGAATTTTTCAGATCTCAATACACGTGTCA
>MZNV01002292.1:0-13390 GCA_002081555.1 Protostelium mycophagum | reverse complement strand
CTTCACAAGGCTGCCTTCAATATAATTGCTGCCCTTGTCAACTTAGAGCTTCAGAATACTGAACAAGAATAAAAATGAACAAATTTATTTTATTTATATTCTTGAATTGTATTTTGGCTCAACTCTAGTGTTCAAATAGTAAATTTTTGGCTTAAACCGTCATATTATTTTTTTAGTAAGACAAAACTTTCTCAGCGATCATCTCGCAGAGAGTCAAGAGTGTGGTCGTGGGGTTGGCATTTGGAGGGAAAGGAATGAGACTGTTGTCACATACGGTCACACCTCTGATCCCTTTCACTCTTCCGTTCAAGTCAGTGGCCTTTCCAAGACTCACTACAACGCGTCAGAATTATGATGAAATTTGGGTGAAATTCACCTGATCCAGTGACGTGGTAGATCGAATGTTGGTATTTGGCAGAGTAGAGGAGATCGGCAAAGTCCTGTGGGAGCGTTGTAGATGCTCCAGGAGATATTTCACCCTGGACCCACTTTTGTGCAAAGGTGTTGTTGCCAGTGATTATTTCTCTCACTCTGGAGAATCCCCACGCCATCTTCTGGTAGTCCGTGGAGGAGGCGTAACCTGTCACATCCTTGGGCCATCCGTACTCCACCTGCGAAGGGCTAGAAAATTTGGGCCCGGTGATATTGACACTTCCACGGAAGTCGGGGTTTACCACTTCAACGATGGCAGAGACAAAGGGAAAGTAGCCCTCTTCACTTGGAGGTGTCACAAAGTACACGTCCTCTAAAGCGGTGAGTCCGGGGTCGATGGAGCGGACAAAAGTTCCCAAGCCGAGTTCCACTTCCACGTCAGGCCAGCCCTTGCTGAGGGGGGAAGACAAGAGCATGCTCTAAAAATAGATCAGTATGGGAGAGCGAAAATATTTTCTGAGAAATTACCAGGATGACTCCGTTGCTGTTTGAGGAGACGGGCACGGGCATCTTAGTTTGGAAATCTATGGAAACAGCCTGGTGAGCGGCTAAATTCTGTCCAACAGCTGGGTTGTTTGCGACAACCTTGATTCCGTGGCTTGTCAGCAGGTCTGCAGGTCCAATACCATTGTGCTGTAAGAATTTGGGAGATCCTGACACGTGTCAAAAGATGTCAAATATGATGTGTACATACCTTCAACTCCGGCAGAGAGGACGATCTGCTTTTTCGCAAAGGCTACCTTGATGACGTCATCCTGTCCAATGATAAGCATGACAGTCACCTCTGATATCTCAACAGATCTCACCTGGAGGTATGCAACTCCGACAGCATTGGGTCTTCTGTCCGTGGAGAAGAGGTTCACTCCCAAGCGCAACAAGATGTCTAACCTAAGAGTGAGGTCGTCGACGTAGACGAGCTCTCTGGCTTCGGCGTTCCAAGCGTATTGTAAATTTCTTCGTGAATTTCTGAGGTTGGCGGGAAGGTACCCGGTCCATGTGGACTCCCTCCTTCTGTCAGAATTGATGTCGTTGGGGTTTGCGCGGTTGTGGAAGCGGGTGATGGGAAACACGTAATCTCCATGTTGGTTGGCGGGGTTAAACACGTCACGGACGACATTGACACCGGACTGTCAGAATGTCAATTTTGACATTTTCAAGTGGAAAATTACTTGGGGAGCGGCGTTGAGAAAGTCGAGGGTGATGCCGGTCCAGTCTCTTTCTCCCTGGGCGGGGGGGGACAAGGTCATGGGACCACCCTTCTGACCGTGGTAAGTCGCACAGTCTGCAGGGGAGATGCCGGTGACATTGGCGGGAAAGTAGTGGCAGTAATGATCTTGCCACTTGTTGATGTAGGGTCTGACTGTGTTGTAGTCAAAGCCAGCAGGCCATTCTCTGTGGATTATTTTAGTGATTAAAAAAGGATGACGAAAAGCCTTACTTGTTGAAGATCTCTTTAGCAGAGGGAATGGAAACACCTCCGTAATAACGGGTACCTCCTCCAGGCAGTCCACTTCTGATCTGTGATTCCTTTGAGATCATTTCAGGAAAACTTCGACTATACCTCACGAACGCTGCGAGAAGTAAAGAGATTGGGAGTAGAAAAGTAGTCGTGTCCGCTAGCAGTGAAAAGGCCTTGGCCGATGGCGGCCATCGTGGTTCCTTCATCACAAGTGGGGCAGGCCTGGCACAGATCAGCCCATTAGTCCTAGTGTCGTTCTTACGTCATTTTGGCCATAGTGGATCACAAGCACACTCTTCGATGGATCGGCGGAGAGACGGTTGGCCATGGCCGATCCTGCAGTCCGTAAGTCTTTCGACACATCATTTCTTCCTCTTACCGGCGCCACCACCACCAATGATCACGTAATCGTAGATCTTAAAGTCGGCGGGGATATTGCCAAAGCCATGGCACAGAGTTATCGTACAGACAAGTAAAAGTACAAAGAAGGTGGTTGCCTTCATCTCGGTAGCTGAAAATGAGAAGTAGAGGGAACAAAGTATGGATACGTGACAATGAGACACTATCGACACGATTTTTGACGTAAGGTCCAGGTTTGACGTTGTTTTGGCTCCTTAACCTCAATTCTGCCGCGGGTAATTTCTCTTTGAAGGAGCACAAACGCTCAAATTCCAGGCCAAATCGGCAAGCACAAAAATGTTGAGAAGGGCCTGTTCTTTGTTTGAGGAGAACAACTTCCAAAATGGGCGCTCACGTCACCAGAAAATATCTTTGTAGGATGGGCTCACATGAATTACCGCGCATGTCGCGGGAAGGGTAGTTCCATGCTGGAGCAATCAAATTGTCGACAATCCACATCTTAATATAAATTTGGTGGACTTTGTCGACATTTGGTTGCTGCTAAATAAAGCAAACTTTTGGAGCACGCTTGCAGAACCGTGGACATTTCTCCATAAAAAGTTTAAAGTATACTTTATCGAAGAAAGCACAACCAATGCCCTGCAAGAGCTGAAACGCAACTTTGTCCAACTGCGCACAGTGAAATTCTGTCGATTTGTAGATCTGTAAGTGGTCATCCCTCTGTGGCGTCACACTAATCCATAGCTGGCGCTTGAACGACTTCGATCTTGGTACTTGTAGAATGGCGGTGTTTGTATTTATTAATAACACTCTGGTGCACTGGTTTATTTGCCCGTTGTTTGGACAATATAAGTGCGCATAAATTTTGATGTTTGAATCCCGAAATTTTATTTGAAAATTCGATTTTGGCGGGAGAATCCGGAAAAGACACTTCAGAAAAAAAGAAATGGAAGGTTTGTTCCCATTCACAGAACGCATTCACAACATTACAAAGACGACAAGACAAATTTATAACAAACGACAATGTGCATCGTGAGTTCTTTCCTTCTCTTTTTTCTTATTATGCTCATTTTAGAAAGGGATACATAGAGGTTCCAACGAACTCAGCACCAGTACTGGAGAACTCCCTGATCAAAGCTGAGATACAAGATCTGTTTACTGCAGTTACCATCTCTCAGACATTCGTGAACAATGGCTCAGATACACTGGAGATCTCGTATGTATATCCACTTCCATCATCAGCAGCCGTCTCCACCTTCCACGCCGAGATCGATGGCAAGGTGATCAAGAGTGCTTTGAAAGAGAAACAAAAAGCTAAAGAGGAGTTTGATGACGCCTTGGCATCAGGCCATGGCGCTTTCATGGCAGAACAAGGTGAAGTAAATGGTTTGGATCTAATCACTGACAAGTACAGCCCAAAGAAACGTCTTTAAATGTTCAATTGGTAGTCTACTGCCAAATAAGAGAGTGAACTGTGTGATCACCTATGTGGATACACTGTCCTACATGGACCGAGACATCTATTTCTCATTACCACCACACCGCGTGGATAGAGAGGTGACGTCATCCCTACTCAAGACGTATTTATAGTTGCAGGTCGAATTTTCCGCGAATATCCAGACCACCTCGAATCTGGTGGCGGTGGAGGGGGCTGAAGGGACCGTTGTAGATGGACCAAAAGTAACCTACAAACCAAAGAAAGACGAGTCCGTCTTTCTGAAAATCAAAGTCGCAGAGCCCTACGCGTGAGGAATTTTTCTCCCAAAGAATTATTTCACTTCATATTTTCATAAGAATTTTCTGACTGGTTGTAGACCGTCATCTCTTGGTGAGATGAACGCTAAAGGGGACGGATTTGCATGCTTCAGTTTTCATCCTGACATGACACAACAAGCGGACAGAGAGGAGGTGAGCAGAATAACTTGATTAAAAATCTAACTATTCTTCAGATAAATTCAGAGGTGGTTCTTCTCCTCGATTGTTCAGGTTCAATGGCCGGCGCACCCATCAAAGCCGTAAGTCATACTCATCTACAACCCACCGCACAATCCCGTAACCATCTCCAGGTCAATGAAGTCGTCCAACTCATCCTCAAAAGTCTACCGGAGAGCTGTCATTTCAACATCGTGGATTTCGGTTCTACAGAACGTAGACTATTTGAACAGACACAAGCATACTCAGAATTAACCTTAGAGAAGGCGATGAGCGACACCAAGACGAGGAAGGCGGATTTAGGCGGGACGGAACTGATGCAGCCCATGCAAAGGATCTTGAAATCTAATACAAAGGAGGGTTATTCGAGGCAGTTATTTCTGCTGACGGATGGCGAGGTGAATTTGGTTCGTTGTAGATGACGGAAAATGACATGATCAAGGTCTCCAATAGAGAGCAATGTATCGAGCTGGCCCGTCTAGAATCGAAATCTACGCGAATTTTCACCTTTGGAATAGGAAATTCTGTGGATAAAGATCTCGTCAATGAGATCGCGAGGGTGTCTAATGGCAGATGCGAAATGGTGGACACATCAAACATGGAAGAGGCCGTGATGAAGCAGATGAGCTTTGCGATGAAGCCATGTCTGAGTGATGTATGTCCAATTGTAATTATGATGTCTGCGGCAAAGCCGCTGTAATACTACTTATTACATATATTATCATTTGTGACGAGGCTGATCCTCTCAGGTCAAGACGGACATTAAATTCGGAGATGTCAGTGTCAGTGATGTCATTCTGACACCTTACCACCCAGCACCCATCTTTGCGGGTGGAGTACACCACACATTCGCCAGATTTGACGCGGAGAAATTGAAGACGATGGAGCAGGGCGTCGTCACCGTCGTCCTCTCCGGAAAGTTCGGGGAAAATCCGTGGAGTCAGCAGGTCGGTGTTTTATTTTTTATCGCCTTAACTACCGAGAAATCTTCGGTAACAACCGAACATTTTTTTGACTATCAGCAGGTTCAATTTGACATGTCGTCCTTCTCCAACAAAAATCCTCAGGACCTCCTTATCGTCAGGTGACTTTTCATGGAGAATTCCGTTGTAGATTGACGTTTCGTAGATTATTTGGGAAATCGATGATTGACGGCTTGGAGACAGGACGCAGTCACATGCACAACCCCGACGGCACATTCAAGAAGACAAGAGAAGAGATTGACGCCGAAGTTTTAAAAACCTCACTCGAATCAGGCGTTTTGTCCAAACAGACCGCCTTTGTCGCAGGTAAGGATTTTCCCGCCTTTTTTTAGATTCAAAATTCAAATCAGAAGATGTTTTGAAATTTTGGTGACGTCATCACAGTGGAGGAGAGATCAGACGCTTCTGAAGCCGTAGTTAGACCCATAGAAATCAGCGAAATCTCACAAAAGCGGACGTCGCCTCTTCGATTGGGGGGCATGAATTCTTTTATGATGGTGAGCTCCCTTGGTGTAAAGAGGGAGTCTTCTCGACGATACGATTCCGCAAATTCCCTTCCTCCCTCCGCTGCCCCCCTCCATCTGTTCAGCGCCCCTCCCCCCCCTGGCACTCTTGCAGCACCTTCATCCTTTTTTGGGGCTTCTCCCGCAGGTGCGTCCGCTTGTGCCCCTCCCCCCCCTGGCGTTCTTGCAGCACCTTGTGTCCCTCTCCCTCCCACTGCCTCCCCCGTCACTCACAGCAACTCCAACGACCTCATGAAAAACTCAGGCACCAACATTGCCAAGATGATCATCAGCAGACAGAATGCAAATGGAAGTTTCAATTTAGACGTCCTCCCTCTCTTGGAGATCTCTGTCGACCAGATTCAAAAATTTCCCGCCGAAAAGCAGCTGCTTTTCGTCACTGCGCTTGCGGTTACCTTCTTGCAAGTCAAATGTATGGAATACGAGACCAGCTGGGGACTCGTGGTGCGAAAAGCAAAAAATTGGCTGAGGAAGGAATCGAACTCGGGCGTGGAGGAGTACATGACAGCCGCATCACAGCTCATAAAATAGATCTATTTTTAGAACATCTTTATCTCGTTTTTCGCTTCTTCTTCTTCTTATTTGAGCGTGGTGTCACCTTCCCAGGTTTGACTTCTTGGTCGCTGTCATCTTCATCACTGATTTCATCGTGGATCACCTCCTCTTCATCCTCTATAAAATCAAATGCTTGCTTCTCATTCTGATGCTCCCCTGATCCTCTGTCATCGATCACCTGATCATGATCAGAAGGGCGTCATGATGTCTGGTTGTAGATGCGAGTGTAGATTGTGATGTCTCGACTTACTTTCATGGGTGTCGCTGGGTTTTTGAGCACCAAGACGCCGTCAGAAGGGTCACAATCTGTACAATATAATTTCTTCACGTTCGTCTTCTTCTTCTCCTGCAGACAATCCGTATGCCAACTACAACGTTGTAGATGAGTATATTTCCTGGAAATCTCGAGGAAGACTCACCATCTCCCGCAGCCACTACACCTGGATATCTTTTTCTGTTCTGCAAAGACAAGTTTCTTGCACATATCGCAATGCTTTGCAGGATCACAATCCGCACAGAAGTATACCTTATCATTCTCTGGCTGTTTCGCGTAAGCATGTACAAATGTCGACAATGTCGACACAACTTCATGTCGACAATGTCTTGACATCATGACTCGGAAATATTGCCACTCACCCTCGTCTGTGTTTCTTTCGGCAGGCACCGGGTGTGAAAATGGTTATGGCAACCGGTGCATTCCGTCATCTTTCCCGCGCGATCTCCGCCGCATTCACAACATGCGAGATCATTTTCAGGTGGAGGACATTGGGACTTTCTAATGATGAAGAGTGCCTTCCATTTCAACTGGTGTGCGCAGTAGAAGACGATGCTGTTGTGCGCATTGAAGAGATGAGCGTTGTTGACGAGGAGAAGTATGTCATCCTGAGGTGTTTAGAGGGTGAAACATTCTCAGGCTGCTGTGCTGCAAATTCTTCTGCACCTGAAGGTGTCCTGTCTGCAGCAGAGCTGCAGAGATGTTTATTCATCAAGTAAAGATTTTCAAAGCATTATACCTCTACAAAACTACCTCAACAGATTTGCAGATACTTTGAGCTGTAAACAGAAACTGTTCTGCACAAAATCATTTCAAGTAGCTGCAGAAGGACATACACAAGAAATATACCTCAAGTTGTTGAACGTCTCTGTACTCTTCTCTTATAATCTTGGAAAACATGTCGTTGGTGCATATCGGTGATTTGATGTAGTCTAAATAAGTGGGGACGTGTACCGTGTCCACGGGTTCCTCGAAGAAATGGTCTATGTCGAATCTACAACATTGTAGATGATGATCTCACAAGAAAATGTGGAGAAAATTCGTGGAAATATCTTACTGTACAATGAGAGTCAATATGGCGTGTAGGTCGACTTGTTTCGTTGTAGATGTGACATTCTTGGAAATTTCTGCTTGCCGTGTCTTGAGCGTACTCTCTTGCTTCTTCTTCGGAGTTTCTCCGGATTTACTGCGAAATTTCAATTGAATTTCGAGACGAAAAACCGACCCCTTCTCTTTTGTCTTGTTTTTTTCTGTTTTTTTAGATTTTTCTGATTTTTTAGATTTTTCTTGCAATTTTGTTTCCTCTTGCATTTTCTTCGGTTTTTCCTGCATTTTTTTCTCTTCTTGCAATTTTTCTTGGAATATTTTCTCCGCTTGAATTTTTTCCTCCTGCACCCGTCGTTCTTCAGCGTGTGTCTCTTCTTTTTCTTGGAAATTTCCTCCTTCCGGATCTTCGAAATTTTCTTCCTCGGAATTTTTCATCTCGAAAAATTTAAAATCTTCGGAATTCTCTTCTCTTTCGTCAAATTTCTGCGGAATTTTATCCACTTCCATCTTGTCAAATTCCTCGAAATTCTCGTCGAATTTTTCCGAGTCATTCCACATGGTGTCGACATTATCCCCATCCGTCGACACAACCCCCGTCGACACAACCCCCGTCCTCTGATGTTCTTCTCGTTCCTTCTTTCTCCTGTTGTAGTCCTGCCGCTTTTTACGTTTTTCTTCGCGGATTTTAGTCATCTCCTCTTCTCTTCTATTGGCCCATTCCTCTTTCAGAATCTTCTTCTCTGAATCTGTTTGTAACTGCGCGAACTCTTCGTCGTCTTTCTCCCGGATGCGCTGGGTGTGTGAGTCGAATTTTTGGGGCGTTGTAGATGTGGTTGTAGAGGTGATTAATCGTATGGGCATAAAATATAATAAGATAAATATTTAAACTTGAACGATGAAAAGAAACTTCTAAAAATAGATACAGTGAAATTTCGTGCCATTACCTGGTTAATTCTCTCGCGGAATTCAGAGAGTCTCATGGCCTCGTTGTAGATGGGATCACTTTCTTCTTTCCCATCCATCTGTTCCTGGAACATCCACGAAATTTCATCCTATTCTCCGTCAATTTTCCTCTAAAAAGGTTGGAAATTTACCCAAAACTGTTCGACTGTCTCAAACTCGTTGTCGCAGACTCGGACTTTTATGGAGGCAAGATTATTTGTGCCCGGTTGGTATTCGGAAAAATAATTCTCCGTATCCTCACTATTTCAAGTTGAATTTTTCGTTGAAATTTTCAAGAAAAATGTAAAAAAAGATTTTGGATTTTGCAAGTGTCATTCTCGTTCTGATGAAACTCGGAATTGTAGATGGACGAACCTGATGAGTGATTCCACGATATCATACATGACCTGCATGTACGGATTGATGCTATAAATAACGTGCTCGCCCACAGCCTGTACTACAACCTTCTTCTGCGCTTCCCTCTTATGTATAAGCTCCAGCAGGCATCTACACTTCTCCAAATCCCTCCGGATATTCTTCATCGCGCAGAGATACTCTTCGTATTCTTCTTTTCGAAGTTTTTTCGGCGTAAAGTGAGGACTAAACAGGATGGATTTCTGCAAATGTCAGATTTGACACGTGTCATGTTGAAGTGTCATATTGACGTCAGGTTTGATAGGAATGATACGAATAATTACGTTGAATCTCTTGACAAGCGGATTTCCACTACGTGATTGTCTCTTCTTTGACCAATACTTCCAAACTGCAGTGACACAAGGTCTCGCTATCCCTTTGATCACCTAAAAATAGATCAGATTTTGGCGGGAAAATTCTCCGATGATCTACAACGATAGACTCACGTCTTTTGCTTTGGAGAGGGAGACGGTCTGGTGGGAGATGAGGTCCAAAAATTTTGTTTTGCCGCTCGAATTCTTCCTCTTTTTTTTCGCCGGCTCTTCACCCTCCCTGCTTTCCGTGAATTTTCGTCGAAAAATCCGAGATATTTTTCCCGCCAAAACTATGGACAACTGACCCCTCTTCTGTTTTCTCTTCCTTTTGGGGTTTCACTTTTCTGCCTTTGTGTTTATTTCTCTCGACAAAAGTATCCCACTTTTGTTGGTCAAAATGGTAATCCTCGGAGTGTTTCTCGCAAGAAGGCACCATTTGTAGATGGTCATCCGTCTACAACTCGTGAGATTTCCGGGAAAATTCGATGAAAATTCACCTCGATCTGGAGCATTGAATACTGAGCGGCTTGGGCACATGTGGGGTGAAAGGCGACTGTGCATAATTTTTTGGCACATTGTATACAAGCTGGAATTTTCATTATTATAATAGAACAGATCTTTTCTTCTGCTCGTTAAGATGTGGAGCTGCGGCTCCATCACAACGGGAAGACCTTGAGAACAGAAGACTTTGTGAGTATTACCTCCCGTCTTCTTCTTGCACAATTCGCAAGTGAGTTTCCATCTCGCTTTGGGTACCCTCTGCATATCCTTTATCTCTCCTATATATATTTAATCTTCTATTTTTAAACATATTTAATTTTAAAAATATATTCGTGTTGAAAATTTTCACGTTGAAATAATGCAAGAGAAAATCGGATGAAAATATTCAAATATATTCGTGTTAAAAATTTCTCCAGAGGAAATACAAAAATTCTAAATAAAAATACGCAAAGAAAGTCAATGATATCACCTCTCATCTCATCACTCGTCAGAGTGAAAGAAACTTCGGGTATCCATAATGCGCATAGAACATGTGACCATCTCCCATCTACTGTCTTCTTATATGCCCCCCCATAGTTGGGGCAGAATATACACTTCTGTAGATCGTCAAAAAAATTGTGAAATAAACGGATTAATATTCTCTGGAATTTTCAATTGAGAAAAAGAAGGTGGAAATATTTTCTGACGGTAATAACCGTGAAAAGGAGCGGTATGGTAACGTGAAAAGATGACTCACCACGATATTTTCTTTGGATTGACATTTTTGACAGAACCACCTTCCTTCGGGGATATACCTGATCCCATAACATTCTAAACCCTTCAGAAAATTCCAAGAAAAATCCGAGAAAACTCTAGCTTATAAAATCCTCCACGAATTTTTCAAATAATATTTTGTGAATTCAAAAAAAATTGCAAGAAAAATCCTAGATTCTGAAAAGGAAGAGTAGATTTCGCAGAAAATCCACAGAGATATCTCACCTTGATGTACGGCGATATCGCATCCGTCACAAAAAACGATCTGGTTGGTGTCCTCAGAATTACCATCGTCGCAGACGCAACAATTCGCATCACCGGAATCAACTTCTTCTTCTGGTAATGGGTCTCGTAGTAATTCCTTAACTCATCATTTTTCGTGTTTTTTTAACTTTTTTTGTTTTTATTTTTAAATTTGTTGAAAAAATATTATTTCTGCTTTTTAAATTTCTTTAAAAAATATTTTTTCTGTTTTCAAGTTTTTTGTTTTATTCTCTTTTTTTGAATTTTCGCGAGAAACGGTCACGTGATCATTCTACAACGAGACGAAAATAAATCCAAAAGAGTACCTGGGCAAAAGATTCTTTCTCCAGACGATCGATCATCATCTCGAATTGGTCTTCAGTAATCGTTGGTGTCTTCTTTTCTTCCATCTTTTTGTTCGTCTACAACCCGTCATTTTTTCTGGTTATTTTTGGGCCTCTACAACGAGGAAAAATACCTCGACGAGCCATTGTTCGTCCTCACTATCTATGTCATACTCGATGTAGTCGTCCTGGTCGTCCAAACTTTTCTCTGAAAATTACAATTATTTTTCGAGAAATTTCATTTCTATCAGAAAAAATATCAAAATCGGATTTTGGCGGGAAATTTAAATTTTAAAATCTACCTAAATGGATGATGTAACAAGCTGGGCGGTTCCATTGTGGTGTGGGTATATAGTCCGCGACGGTCCTCACAGACGCCTTCGGTATTGTCTCTTTTATATCGTGTCCCTTCTGGTAGTACTGTAGATAGTGCATCTTCAACACCGCCTCTGTCGGTGCGCAAGACTGCAACGATTAATATTTTGGCGGGAAAATATATTTTTAAATATGTATCGAAAAAACGAAATCTTCAAGATTGTCACAAAATTTGGACAAATTCAAGTCTGTAGAATGCGGACAAAAATTTGAAATTCAAATTTTGATTTTGGCGGGAAGATCTCACCTGTCCTTCACGTTCTATTTCCTGGAATCTCTCCTCATCCGGCAAACAAATCGGAATATTCGCCGAAATTCCACCTGGAAATGGCGGGAAATTTTTCTTCTTGCTTTTTTTGTCTTCATTGATGAGATAAAAAGTCTGTCGAACGGCGGGGTGGTCCAACCCCTCAGGCGGTGGTTCGACCTCCTTCTGTGGCGTCTGATTTTTTAATTGTAATCCAGCCTTTGTTTCCAACTTTTTGGATATTTTCTTTTCATGTGAATCCTTGGGTGTTTTTGGTGTTTTAGGTGAATTTTCCTTCAAATTTCCAGACTTTTTCTTTGGGGTTGTGGCTCTGCAAAAACTCAGCACGAATTTTCCCAGAATTTTTGTCAAGTTCAATACAAGCTTCACGAAAAATTGAGACGGGCACAAATGTTCGGACCTGGGCGTCGTGGGTCGTTTGGACGGGGTGGCAGGTGTGACCTTCAACTCAGGAAGTGGAGGGCTTAAGAAACTCTGTATATCTACTGGCCGCTCTGCCGATGCATGAAACTCTGGAAACTCTGGATCAGATGGGCCCATATCGAAGGCTTCCAAGAAAACGGGTGTCTCCATGTGGATCGTTGGCATCATGATGTTCTCAGATGCGAAGAAATCAGGATGATCTGGTGGTGGTTGATCGAAGAATTCGAGGACGATTGGATTTGGAGGATTGACCTTTCTTGAAGGTTGATTTCTTGGTGTTGTTCTGTCATATTGAGGACTCGATTTCATTGCATGAAAAATCGGCGGGAAAAGAACATACTTTGGAGTGCTGTTTTGACTTCTCATGCTCGTTAGATCAAAGTTACAACTGGCTGCATTGTCTTCGTTCCGTTTGCACCTCTCACAAGGAGGTCCTGTCCGGCTGCAGGAGGCATGAGCCTTCCTACGAAAGGTCAGAAAACTACTGATTCGTCGAATGTGATGATCCACCTGCAATTGACACACGCCCTTGGCTTGTCCATATCAGGGCCAGATCAACAGCTGCCTATAAAATCAGTGATAAAATATTTGAAAATAAAACTTCAGAAACCACAGGGCAGACTCTATGCTTCCAATATTCCATTTGCCAGTGAATTCATAATCTTGAAATCAACAAAACACACGATCATCTTTTTCGACACCATCACCTGTTTAGTATGTCACTGCTTGAGTGATCCCTCTCAACGTCCTATCAATCCCGCTCGGTTCCTTTTTGGTCAGTGATCTGTCCGTTACGACCGATTGTTGAACCCATAATGTGATTTTAAAAAACATAAGAATATGTAATGGAAGAACCAACACCAGGATCAGCATCGGTGAAAGACAACACAATCCGTCTGCAGTTGGTCTTTACGACCTTTTGACTTATTGGATGATATGTGATACGCTTCCTTAGAAGTCTGAGGTGCTACCTAAAAATTAAAGTCAAATTCAAAGCATAACAAGTGTTACGTGTCTTGTACCCTCGATGGGTATTACTTACATCCCGCCAAGGAAACCCAAAGTTAAGGGGACTGGAGTCCAAACCCTTCCCCATCAAGATGGATGGTGATCTTGTCCATGGACAAGTTTAGTTTCCCAAGATCACCCTGTCCATTGTGCTCAAATCCCACTTGAATGGTCCTGCAAACCAGCGACAAAAAGAATTGAAAACAACTAGTGACGACATATAATGTCTCTCAAAGTCT
>MZNV01002291.1:0-16466 GCA_002081555.1 Protostelium mycophagum | reverse complement strand
TGGTTTTTGTTTGACCCTTGACTGGGCAACATCTCCAACACATTTTTCGATGTTTTCACACAGCTTGATTGCTGCTGGAAAATCGTTTTTTCACACACACAGAGTTCTTCCTTTGCAAGGAACCTCTGCCAAAATTTCTGTCTTTTGGCAGGGAGAACCTCTGTCAAAATTCCTGTGTGGTTATTTTGAGGTCATAACGCAAGAACAACGCGTTATAGACGTTACAAAATAACGTGTGGATGTCACCACAATTTTCATAATTGTTGGGATCGCGAATTCACAACAATTATTTAATTATTACATAAAGAAAAATAGTAATTCTGTTCCGAAATTGATTTTTTGACAGGATAATGTCAGACAACGAGGAGAACAACAGAGAACATAACAACGTGTGGACATCACCATAATTTTTATAATTGTTGGGACCTCAAATTCACAACGAATTACACAAAGAAAAATAGTAATTCTGTTCTGAAATTGATTTTTTGACAGTGTGTGATTATTTTAAGGTCATAACGCAAGACCAACGCATTATAGACATTACACAACAATGTGTGGACGTCACCACAATTGTTATAATTGTTGGGACCTCAAATTCACAACGAATATTTAATTATTACACAAAGAAAAATAGTAATTCTGTTCTGAAATTGATTTTTTGACAGGATAATGTCAGATAATGAGGATAACAACAGTTCTTCTAGCTCTTTGGCCGACGAGGTCGCTTCCTAACACTCTGCCCACAATTCAGATCCTGAATATAAGGAGGAAGCGGAGGAGAAGCAACAAAATGATACCAATAAAAAATTGGATAATATTTTGGATGTTTTACGCTTCCTACCACTCTGTACACGATTCAGACCCAAATATGAGGAGGATGTGGAGGAGGAAGCATAGGAGAGTCAACAAAATAATGCCAATAAAAAATTGGATCATATTTTGGACGTTTTAACGCGGTTGACTTTGTATATAACAAGTGTGGAACAGCGTGAGTCACTTCTAACACAATTACAATGCAGAGATCATAATCTACTTCAATTTGATCTTGTTTCTGCCAAAGACTTTTGAGAATGATGTATGTGGGTTATTTTAGTGGATTCTTTCAAGTGATAATGATTCTGCATGTTTTAGGTTGATACATTAGATCACGTCGTTGAGGATGACTTGGATATTGATGCTCTGATTGCTGGTTTGTATATCACTGAGGGAAGTTACAAGAGTCTAGAGGAGTTTCAACTAGTCTATCATTTTGAGAGAGCAAAAGATCTGTCTGTAGAGGCTATTAGTTGGTATGTATTTTCCTTTGTTTTTACCTTACATAAATTAGTGATTATTTATTTGTAAATGTTGGTTTGCTGGTCTAGTTGTTTATTGATTATTTTTTTCTTTTTTCTTTTTTCTAAATCTCACTGTTCTTTATATCATAAATATTATTATTTTAAAATGTTCAGGCCTTTAGGGGAGGTCATTGAGAGGGTTGTGGACCCCACTAGATGCTGTCTGTTTTATGATCAGAAGACCTAGACCTGCTTTTGTGTACTTGGTAGTCTCTGCAGAAACCCTGCTTTTGTGTACTTGGTAGTCTCTGCAGAAACTGAGACAGAGTTAGCAGCGGTTTCACTTTGAGGTGTCTTGTGATTTGGTTGTACAAGTATACCATTTTCTAAGTAGGCCTCAATTGTTTTCCTGTGGGAGAGAAGCAGGCCATTACATTGCAAGTCATCTGTGCTGCTAATCATTCTCTTCTGCAGTCTTTCTTTAAGGTTGATGTGGGGAGACCTCAAACTTTAACCTCAAAATTTACCTATAAAAGTTATATAAGAGATATTTATCAATAAGGTTATAGTTGAATTGATATAAACTTTATTATTTAGATTCAGAGGCTTATTATCTTGTAATTTTAACATCAAATTGATAAGTTAAAATTTTAAATAGGTAAATTCTGAGTTTAATTTTCTAGGTCTTGACATAGGGAATAAGGATTGCAGGAATAAGCTATTTTTTTTTGTTTTTGTTCTGTTCTGCCAATGTTCCTGTTCTGTTCTTATTATTTCTGTTGTTCTTGTTCTTGTTCTGATAGAATTCTAGAACAGAACAGAACAGAACAGAACAATTCCTAAACCCTGTTCTAGAACATCACCAGAACAAACATGCCTAAAAGGACAGCAGAGGATAGTAAAGCAGGATGAGGGTCTGATATAGACGTTTTTGTTCTGTTCTGCCAATGTTCCTGTTTTGTTCCTATTATTTCTGTTGTTCTTGTTCTAGAAAAATTCCAGAACAGAACAGAACAGAACAATTTTTGGCCCTGTTCCAGAACATCACCAGAACAAACATGCCTAAAAGGACAGCAGAGGATATGAAGTGATCATAGTTGGCAGAAGCGGGTACAGATGTTCTAAGGATTGCAGGAACAAGCTATTTTTTTTTGTTCTGTTCTGCCAATGTTCCTGTTCTGTTCCTATTAGTTCTGTTGTTCTTGTTCTTGTTCTGGAAAAATTCCAGAACAGAACAGAACAATTTTTGGCCCTGTTCCAGAACATCACCAGAACAAACATGCCTAGAAGGACAGCAGAGAATAGCGAAACAGAATCAGGGTCTGATATAGTAAAATATGCCATCCTATATTTTGTCAGTGTGTTTCAGAGAACATGAGAAATGTGTATTATTACAAAACTGGCCAGAGATAGATAGCGCGCTTGATCATCATATATGTCAAGTTCCATCTGGTACTAACATCTCGAATTAAACTGACTGGAGGATGCATAGAGAATTGTGGGCAGAGGGCAAGAAGCTCTCTGCAATGGCTGGTGTGAAATTTAAAGTGTTTTGATAGAGCAGCAAGCTAAAGAGGTCAGAACCTTTGACAGAAAAATAAAGACATACTTGGGTCAACACCGTACGTATGTGTTTGTGCTCTTGCACAGCCTGAAGAGAATCTATTGGCTTGACAGATCCATATTCTTTGGCAGCATCTTCTATGAAGATCTCATCTTGGATGTCTTCAGTAGTATTCTCAGATAACCATACAGAGGAGGGCCGTGGGTCGTCAAACTCATCATCTTCAGAATCTGGCTGTTGATCAAGGTTGATCTCGTCATCTTCTTTAGGAGGAAGAACCGCAGAAACTGTCACTTTTCTGTTGGATTTCTGATTTTTTGGGGCAGGCTGCGTCTTTTGTTTTCCGCCTGTCTTTGCTTTCTTTGCCAGTGGTTGTTCCTCTTTGGGCTCTTCCTCTTCAATCAACAGCTTTTTGCAAAAAGGTAGAAGTCCGGCTTGTGATGTGAGGTTCAATATGTGAGGAAAACATTGGACTTGAGACAGATTGCCAGTGTATTGGCCAACTAAATGGATGTCGAGCATTAGAATGAGGAGATTGTTGGTTGAGCAGTTGTTGAGTGTGACTCCCTAGATGCGTGCACTGATGTTGAATTTCTTTGCAATGTTTCCAACATAATTACTGAGGTTTTCTGATGTGTGTCTGCCCATGAGTGGTTGGAGTGTGAGTGTGATCTTTTGTAGTAGTTGAGGATCATTTATGTCAATCCCATGTAAAATGACTGCAAGAAAACCATCTCCATTTACTGAGCTCCAGCAATCTAAGCTGAGATGAACACAGCCAAGAAGATCCTGCGTTATTTTTAGACCACAACAATGCAAAGATGAAGATACAACATACCTTGATTTTTGCAATAATGTCATCCTCAATCTGCTCCACAGTTGTTGGCAGTGCTCTATAAAGGCTCTTTGGTGAAGGAAGAGCCTTTCTGAATTCTGGAGAGAGCATGAGAGAATTCAGCCGGTGTTGTGTTGACTCAAATGCCGTTGCGCTTTTGGCAAGCCAACAAAGCATGATTTTCACCGCATCATTGGTTGAGTAGAGGCTGCCATTTGTTGTCAATGTCTTCTGTATCTTTTCTTCTCAATTTTTGTTTCTATGAGATTTGGTATCTTCAGAATGTTCACTGCTATTGACACCCATTCTGTTTCCTATCCTGCTTTCTCTAGGTATGCCTTCTTAAGCAATAGATGCAACACTGAGATAATTTTGTTTGTGTATTGACAAAAATAATACAAAAAACACTCACATGTGGCTATTTGGTACATTACAGTTGTCAGAAAGAGCATAGTATTTCCATAATACTTTCACCATTCAATAAGCAGCAACTGACATCAACTTAGTCTGCAGACTCTTGTATCTGTTAAATAACATGTCAAATGCCACTAAAACATCAGATAATAAAGGTACACGGCCTTTAGAAAATTGAAATGTTGCAGCCTGAATAGGTTTGAGAAGTGAGATTAAATTCAATAGAACCTAAGAATATGAAATTACAATTCTGTTCACATCATATGTCAACATGATGTGATGTTTTGTTACAATAGGTATTTGTGTACATACCTCACAATTGTTGTGTGTCAGCTTACACTGCTTAATGATTTTCTCTTTTGGCAATGTATTGCACCACTCTAGCCTAGAAATAAGACTTGACATAATATATAGATACAAAAATCAGATTTAAGAGCCCCTGGCAATATCAATCTCCTGTGGCTGCATAGTTAAACAAGCATATAGCTTATTCTCCTTGCATATATCATCTCAGTTATATAACTAAGATTTAAACTTCCCCTAGCCAAAGCCTTTAAAGGAACAGATATTAATCTTTAGTAAGAAAACATTTTACTTGAGAGAGTGGATCCTCTGTTCTAAATAAATAAGTAAAGGACTTAAAGAATATTAGAATAATATATACTTATGCAAAGAGGAATGAAGAAAGGAAACAAAACAACAAAGAGAAAAGATAAACTTAAAGGCAATCTTCTCTCAGATCACTTCAAATGTTTTATTATGCAGTCATAACAGCTGTTCTGAATCTTCCTGATTTCTGCAATGTGCATTATAAATTCACATACATAACTTTGTGAATTTTAATGAATAAACAACAATGTTGTTTTAGATGTTAAAACAACTTGTGAATAAATTATATAAATTTATTCATATTTATGTGGTCAATACCTGACAATGTGTTCTATTTCTTTTTGCCTATCTATTGCTGTAGGAGAGGGCAATACCTCTATATTACAGCCTGGAATTATCTCTGGGTTTCTATTGAGACAACTCACTGAGGATGCACACAGAAGAGACACTGACTTCATGATGCTTGCATTTATCTAAGCCTTTTTCTGTCCTTTCTTGCTTGCAAAACTCCACTTCCACCTCAAAATTTTGGAACTGATGTTCTATTTTGCCACTGTGATGACACGGCCACCTTCTAAAACTAGTTTGTTCATCATTCGGCTATGTGTGCACTTCCACTGAAATTTTTCATCAGCTCAGCTGAAATAGAATGAATTGCAAGAGTCCCAAGAGTGTCAGTCTGATCCGTAAAAAGCCTTCATACAGTAGTATGACCACCATTCCTCAAGCAATATGGGGACATGCGCAGTATTGTCAACTGAGACCACAGGAGTTTGCAATCATTGAGATCCGTTAGTGTTGTTGCATATAGCCTGTATCATGTTGCCGTTTCCATCGATCTCCTGCAGACATATGGTCTCGAAATCGGCGAATGAACACAAAAAGTCAAGCCTTCTTCTCTCACACACAATGCACAGTGACTGTGATTGGATCTGATGGTGCTGTGACATTCGTTCTGGAAGCGATTTTTCGATGTTTGAATATGCAACTTCGCAACAGTTTTTCACCAAACAATTCATAATTGTGATTTGAATCAGTCGAGACACGCCAAGTTACATGAGAAACAATGAGCGCTGGAGGTGGTGATGGTCCTCAGAGGAAGAATAAGAAGACGGTTGGTGAGCTATATCAGATGATATCTCAATTCAAAAATCATTGAGATGAGGACTTGAGATCTCCAACCTCACACAATATTTCTTTGTTTGTCTTCTCATTATTCTTCATTTCACCACACCACATGCATATATCACCATAATCAAGGGCTTTACTTTTATCATTATACGTTTAAATTATTGTATTCTCTCCCATTGATGTAATTCTTGATCAGAGATCATACATTTTTTAATATACATCCAGGCCTCACACCACCGGAAAATCTCTTCGCTCTTGGAGGTAACAGAAATAGGCCCAGACCTCCTTCCCGTCCTGTTTCGCAGACGCCTCCTCCCCTCGAGAGTGTCAAAGTGATCATTTTTTAATTTAAATTTCATCGCCATCATGACGATATTGATCATCGTTATTATCGTTTCAAAATGAATACAGAAAAATACTAAAACCTGTATAGACTTTCACATGTTATAAACATAAATATATTTATCATCGCAGGGAGGGTTTCACTCTAGCACAGACGAACTGCACAGTTCTGGAAATTTTGAAGTACCTTCACAAAGTATTCCCTCTTCACCGGCATTTAAAGACACCGGACACAATGGCAGAAAATTAACAGGTAGATCCTGAATTTACAATCGTATCTACAACGAGAGAATATGAATTTTGATCTATTTTTAGGGCAGGAAGAGGTGATGGCAGCAATCGACGATTTCTCTCGGGGAAATTCGCGGCCACTTTTGAAGGTAAAATTAATAATAAATTTTCGCTCATCTACAACGCAAGGTCGTACAGAGATATCTCATATTGATGCGTAATGCCAACACGAACCATGGTTACGATGTGGATCCACAGCAGCAAAATCCCGCCGCATTATTTTACATCTGCAAGAGAGTTCCAAATTTTTTCACGGAGGCCGAAATTGTCACGGTTCGATCCTTCCCACCGATCTTTTTTTAATATTTTTTAACCCCAATATCAATGTTGTCAGAATTTTTGTCGTCATGAATCACGTGGAAATTCACGTTAACAAACGTGTTCTTACCGTGACCCCCGAAAATTGATTCAGTTGTAGAGCATGGTGGAATTTGTGCGTGAAACGCTGAAGACCCAGAGTCAATCGAATAGAAGAAATAATTCGACAATCATCACTGTGATACACTTGTTACTGTTCTCGCATAAAGATCTGGAGGAATGGCCTGCCGAATTCATCAAGGTGACTTGTTGTAGATGGGAATATTTTTCATTTTATTTGGTTCGTTGTAGTCTATCAATTTTCGGATCGTTGTAAAATGTCAGATTTTTGTTCCATTTTTTTGTAGTCTTTTGCAGATGTCTCGTTGTAGATGACCAGCCATGAAATAAAAATTCTGACTCGTTGTAGATGTGGGTCGAGGATGCGATCTCAGATCGAATCTGGGTAGATGACGATCAAGTACGAGATTTCGTGCAGAATGTCATGACCGCGTTCCCGGGAAGAGAGAGGGGAAATTCCGTGAAACAACAGGCCCAGGGAGTCAAGCAGGAGCATACGGAGTACATTTTTTGAATTGTTCATTCTGGCGGGAAAACATTCAAGACAAAAACACGCATCTTCTCTTTGTTAGACATTACTGTGGCTGTTGTAAAACATGCACCCGCGAAAATCAACAGTTTTAAAAATGATCTCTCTACAACATTGTAATTACAAGCAGGGATAATAACGACGAGAACGGCGATGAATGGCTTGGAGTGCTCGCACCCCCCCACCGTGAGTTTCCCGCCAAAATATCACCACCTGATCTGACCCGTTGTAGACGTTGAGACGAAGAATCGTTACCATGACAGAGCCAGAGCCCAGGGAAAACATTACGTCCTGGAATGCCTCAGACAAAATTCAGTGCCAACACCCTCTTACATCAAAGTCCTTACGGTTGCGGCCGCTTATCGAGAATGCAGGGCCGAAGCCGCGGAACACTTGGACGGTAAGTGACTACGTCATATGACGTCATCGAGCATCACGATATTCTGTACAAATATCTTTGATTTTCTTGTGAATTTTTGAGCTGCGAAATGCTGAAGGAAATCACAAGTCAAATGAAAATTTTTTGGGTTGCGGCTCTGCCGCGATATCTCAGGTATACGGAGTTTTAGTTATACGGAATTTTGTAGTCACATAGAGTTTTTTTATTAAATGAACGCATCTTTGCGATTTGTGGTGGGTCAATAAGAACATGTCGTTGAAGTGTATTCATTATGTTTATTAAAATATAAATGCGTGTCTGCGGTTTCGCAAAGGCGCAAGCTCCAAACACACTCCACACAACCACAGAAAATCTGACCGCCTCAGAATGGTTCAACAGCACCGTGTTGCTACGCAACGCGAAGGACCTACTCCAATCTGTATGCCATTACACCCACGAAGCATCACCAGAAGACATTAACACTCTACAACACGTCATCCGCCTAAAGTCGAAGTCCCTCACCCCCACTGCGCATTCCGCCGCGATGCTCATCATGCTGAAAAATAATCAAGAATATCCCGCCATCGGTGAGTTGTAGATGGACGGTAAATTTCCGGGAAATTTCTGATTACGTCAGCATTACGTCAGATGATACACAGTGAGATCTTGTCGGGAAAAACATCTCCCAATACGACATTAATCACCAAAATATTCAGGATGATTCCAGGTATTTTATTTTAAAATTCAAAAATCGTCCTAAAAATAGAACGGTGAGGTAACACGGTTTTTAACGTGTCCTTACCGCGTTCCAGAACGAGGTCTGAAAATGATGTAGGAAGTCCGGACGAGCGGCTGTCGGCGATTTTTATGGAACTGACAAACGAGAACCCCGCAATGGCAAAGACTGCCTTCAGAAAGACCATAAGACTGCTCAGTATCCTCATTTTACATCGTTGTAGATGCACATTCCGAATTTTTTGGAGATTTAAAAAAACAGAGATTAATGATCAAACAATGAAATTTATATTTCTATAGCTTAGAAAACTCTTTGAAATTTCAAGCGTCATCTGACGTCATGTTGAATTTCAAATTTCGTAAAAATCTCTACTTAAAAATTCATTTAAAAAATCTCAAAGAAATTCCAATCATGAATTCTTTCACTCCAAAAGACCACGGAGACTTTGACTATGTCGGCCTCGTCAAGGGCTTCATGCGCGAGGACCGCCCCTCCTTTGTATCCAACTTGGTGGACATGATCTGCTTTGTGCAGATCTACAGTATACACCCTCTGATCAGTGGAATAGACATCACGGGGCACATGACTGCAGAACAAAGTACGGCGCTGAACCAGTTCAGAGTGGTGGAGGCCGAGATACAGGTCGGATTTTGAATTTTGAATGTTGATATTTCGCGCCATTTTTCGTGCGTGCGTCTAATTGTGGTTTTCGAGCATTTACAACCTGCCAATTTACGACTTTGATTATAACGGATATTATTTCGTATGAAATTCCGAGATCAATGATCTGACTCGTTGTAGAGCGAGTGTACCCGCTGGTTTTTGGACGAAGTGGGTGCCCTCTACAACGCGGGGACTATCACCCCCCAAGTGTACAATTTATTGTTGAGAAGAATCCTCATGCTAGACCCCATCAATACCTACTTTACCGGAGAAGTTTTACCGGACCAAGAGAAGGCCGCAATCGGCAGGGTGAGCGAGTTGTAGATTAGATCTGGAGACATTTTTGTCTCTTGCGACTTCGAAGACGAGTACTATGTATTTTGGTTTTTACACCACCAAGGCACTGAGATACTCTCTGCGGCTGTTACCGCAAACATGCAATACAGTTTGGCAAATTCATTATTTTTTTAAACAAAATAAACCATCAAAAGATTTGCGGTTTGTCACAAAGTAAATGTCCCATTCTGCGGACTACAACGCGGTTAGACCAGGCGACGTGGCGGCAAAGCCGCAGGAATTTCTCGAGATATCATCACGCTCATCCCTACATCTACAACACAAAAAATAATTACTTAAATGATTTTCGACTGAGCATCGTTGTAGATGTTCACATCTGTGCCCGTATCAGAAGACACCCTGACACGTCTCGTGATTATAAGTCTTAATAAGCTGCCACTACCCCGACCCGAGGTTCGTTGTAGACGCTCGAAAATCGACAATCTACAACCAGACTGAAACATCTCAGGCTTTGGACATGATTGAATCACTTGTCAAGAGGGCCGCTCTGATCCCACAACGAAATTCTGATGAAATTTCGACGAAAATTCGCGGAAATGTCCAGCCCGTGCACATCAATAATTCGATGCTAGTGGAGGGCATATTGAAACTATCTCTATACCAACCACCACATCTCCCCGATGAGGTCAGTTTCCCGCCAAAATATGTTCTATTTCAAATATTTGTCATCTACAACGTCTCAAATATTCAGACCCTGGCCCAATTCCGTACGTTCTGCGTCTCCCAATGGTATTGGCAGGCGTGCAGTATCTTAATACTCCTCGGTTCCATGAACCCATCTACAATCGGCAGGAACCTGTGGTCTTACCCCACCATGAGATATCTCATACAGATGGTTATGACAAAAATCTACAAATTCCCGCCAAATTTTTTGGACAGGGACAGAGGCGAGGAAGAGGCGGTGGCGAGTGATCTACAACTCTCACAGGTACGTCCCGTTGTAGATGGTCATACTCCCCAAGTTTCAAAGTTTCCATTCTAAAAATATCTCATGATATCGCAGATCGAGAAGAGAGACATCTTAATGTTTGAAAACTTGCTGGCAACGGCTGCAGGCACACCACAAACTGACGAAGTAGCGAGTCTATTAGTGGACCAACTAATCACGTATGACCCGTCTGGCCCCGCCAGAAACCCCCCCTCACAGGTACGATATCACATGTGACATGATGACGTCATCACGAGATATCCTGAGATCTTCCAGATATTAGAGAAGATGCGTCAGATGGACAAAGATTACCGTATCGGCCAATCTTATTGCTTATCACGTGATCCAAATTTCCTGTTAGAAGTGATGGCGAGTATGGAGGAAGCTATAAATAGACCTGGTGTCATTGTAGACAGAGATGGGCCCATGGGATGGCTCAGTAACATAATACAGGAAGAGCCCGACATGATCAAGGTGAGATTTTTCGCCGAAATTTCATTCGCGATTTTTACACGACTACAACGAGACAGGCTCTTCCACTACATTGCCTGGCACAAATATTCGTGCACACAGTCGCATCCGCAGATTTCAGAAACGGAAGGATGGAGCAAGTATTTCACATTGTGAAGGAGATCTACAATTTGATGTCGATTGACACCAACAAATGCCAGGAGATTTTAGACTATTTTTTAAACAGAATGAGCCACAAGTGAGTCCCCTGACACGTCATCATGACATCATGGTTCTATGTCATTGTCATTTTTTGCGATATCACAGTCGTACCGAGAGTGAAATCTCAATTTGCTTCTGTTTCTTAACGCAAAAAATACCGGTTACAACCGCGATCACATTTTTCAAATAAGTCTGCGGTAAGGACCGTGGCGGTAACGTTTCGTTTCGGCGTAGTCTTCTTTCTGGCATATTTAATATTAAAATAATTATTTAAATTTCAAACTGAATGAGTTTTCCAGCCGGCAAAGTGTGAGGGACACGCATAAGAGATGTCTTTACCTCTTAACTTCCTCCTCCCAACAAGACGTAAACGAGCCCGATCTACGACGACTCCTCAGCACAAATAATTGGGCCGATTGTACATGGCTCAATCATTTGGATCGGTTGAAACCCGGCTGGAAGGGGATTCAAGATATCGTATCAAAAAAGTTACGACAATGTCTATTTGTCGAGACAAATGTGAAAGCATTGTCGTATTACGTTCAGTATTTATACGAAAAGTCACGTAACCACAAGGAATATTTATTGGATTTATCTTCGGTGAGTGAAATCTTCGTGAAATTTCTTGGAAAACTCAAGTTACGTAGGATGTGTTACGCATGATCATGGAGAGAAGTATCGTGGCAGACAGTGTCTTGAAGGATGAAAATTCCGAGAAAATTCTGGTAGACTTGCTCTACAACTCTCTGACATCGGATTTTGGACAGGCACAAGTGAAGGTGATTGATTGAATTCTTCTAGTTGTAGACGCATTTGTAGATTCATCATCTGATTTTTTAGGACTCCATCCGAGTGGAAATATCTTCAGAAAATTCTCAGAAAATCACGAGGATTATTCCAAGAAGTTTATGGTATGGAGGACTACAACTCGTCACTTCGCGTCCGAACCGAACCGTGCAAAAGCGACAAGAAATACTGGAATTATTCTTCGGGGGCCCCTCATCTACAACTCGTGTGTACAGAGACCAAGAGAAATTACCCCTTGTCGTCGACCCAGCACAGGTCAAGTCTGAAAGTCTAAATATAGACTCACGTTTGTAGAGCGTCAAACTATTGGCTGTTGGGGGATGGATTACTGACGTCATACTGACGTCACTTGACGTATCAGAATTATTCCAAGTCATGACGCAGGACAACTTACGTATGGAAGTTGTAGATAAGGTTTTGGGAGCAATGGACAAGGTCAAACCACCTGTTCTGAGAACAGATGTCAGAAAATTGGTAGGAATCTCATAAATCATTTTGTGGAACATGTTGACTCGTTGTAGATCGTCGAAAAGATCAAGGCATATCAAGAGCTTGGAGCATCCGCGGGGCATGCAACTCTCTCCACAATCTCCATCGGACTCTCCTCCAAATCTCCATCAGGTGACAGGTGGTTCGTCACAACTCTCTTACCGTGAATAGTTGCGTTAACTGAGGAGACATCAACCCCGATGGTGCTAGACAGACAAGAGAAAAAAGACCCCGTTGTAGATTTGATTCGTAAGATGACGTCACTATCCCTCATCAAGGGGAAGAATCACTCTGAGGCCGTGGAACTTTTACGCACGGTTACTAACGCGGATTTTCTCGTTAAGAATTCGTGGCATAACGTGCCTTTGCTTCTGGCTTTCTACAACCTGAGCCAGGCCGTAAATTCGGAAATTTCTTTGAAAAGTATAGAGGCGAAAGCGAGGTCTCTGGAAGACCCCCAAGTGGATCTATTTTTAGACGATCACGGATACCCGAGGACATCTGGAAGGACCCTCAATGATGTGGATTTGGCGGGAAAAACACCCTCTACAACGGAGTGGAAGGAGGTCTTAGACTTGATACGATCTGCGGAGAATTCCCCGGAAAATCGGAGGAAAATGCGACAAGTTGTCATGGAAATGGTAACAATACATAATCCTTCACGTCACTTAACGCGACAGATTCACGGTAACGCTCCAGTCGTGGAACCCGCCCTGAACGTTATGATTCAGAGACACTTGAATTCTGACGGACCCGACTCAGGACTACAACCCGTCATTGTATTTTTAGAGCAAGCGCTCCGAGAAACTTCCGGGAAAAGTTCTGGAATTTTAATTGACTGGATGACAAACCTCGACCCACAATTGCAAGAGAAAAAAGTACTCATGTCTTTGTTTTCGTCGATAGGCGGATTCAAAGCGCAGTACGCCCCACTTCTGTTGTCGACATTGATTCACAACGGGTCATGGCAAGACATGAAAAGATGTGGGGAGATGCTGTTGTCCCCTCCTGAAGGTAAGAATATTCTCGGAAAAGGTAAATGACGTGTACAGGATTCGTACCGGACCCTGAAATTTCGCTGAAATTTGTGACGGCCCATCAGAATCACCCCAGGTCATGGATTGGTTATGTGGAAGATTCATCGGAGGAATATCACAAGGTGAAATTTCCGTCAATTTCCCCCGAATTTTCACGGAAATGACTGTACACTCTTCTTTTTTTGTCGACATTCTTTTTCACGGAAATTTCACGAATTATTTTTGATATTTTTAGACTTCTTTTACGATTTCCCCGAGACCACCTGCAGCTCTCGGACCTGTAATGCCGCTCGACGACAAGATGATCGCGGTAATTACCGAATGGTTGCTCGTTAAGATAGCGGGAGAGGAATTAGATTCCCCCGGTGTCCAGTCCCAGGTACACCGAGTGAGTTCTTACGCATTGACGTGTAAAACTGACGGAAATCTCAGCTTCTAGCGATGGTACAGAGGTCTCAAACTCTCGAACACCTGTCTAATCATTTATGTCAAAAGGTCAGACGACCCAAAGAAATCCCACCAAAATTCGTTCTGACTCGTTGTAGATACATACCATCAAGGGGGATACTGCAGCATTACGCCAAGTGATTTTACAGATTTACACTGGCTGCTCCTCCAGCTTGGCCAGAAAAATCGAGAAGTCCGAAGTTGATGCACGCGTTGTTGTCGCGGCCCTTGTGGAGAAATTGCTGCAGACCGGTACAAACTCTTCGTTCTTTGCGTATCACCAAGATTGGCAGCGCCTGGTGAGATCTCATCGAGATATCCACGAAATTTCACTGAGATATTCAGGTCGATTTGTCACGTGCTGTTCCTGGAATTGTGATATCTCACATTGATGTCATAATAACACTGTTGAGGGGGCTGGAAGGTCGGACACTTGAAGATTTGGTGGAAACACAACACTACCGCATGCTGCATTTGGGCACAACTGTTGTAGATACACTGAGACCCGCCTCCTTCAAGGTGTGTTTTTATCCCTCTACAACGAACCATTCCCATCACAATGAGAATCTGAACTTCCCAGAACGATTCTTTCTTACCGCTATTGTCCTTTTTGCAACAAGTTTTATTACAGATGGAGAGACCAGATGACCGATTGACCGATCTGATCGTGTCATCTTTAAGAGTCTTTCATCATGCGATGCTGTTTGCTCCCACTTTCTCTGCATGCTCATGTTCTTCCGGCCCCTCCACCCCCAACCTGATGCAGATGAACAAGATCGTAGAGTGAGTGATGAAATTTCCCGCAAATTTCGTATCTGAAATTTCACAGAAATATCATTCACATGTATCCCAATCTACAACCAGTCATATCTGGGATGAACATGCTGCAAATCTCGCACGTTCAGCGAAACTCTTCGAATTCACTGTTGACGGCACCCCCACATGCATTACTGCAGATCAGGAGGCAGATCTCCACTGATTTCCGCGAAAACTATTCGCTCCGACCTGCGATGTCGCTCCTGAGCGACATGGACTTTGCATCGCAGATATCACCGCAGATTCTGTCCTTTTTCGCGAATGAGATCATCGCATTTTCAAGATCTGCGAAGGCTGAGATAAGGACGACAGCTTACCAGCTCGCTCTGAGGTACAAATTTCGTTTTCCAAGAGACAAATTCACGAGAAGATATAAGTGAGGGTGGTAAAAAACTCCAAGTGTACCTCGAGACTTGGTCTCGTCACACAGTACACCAATGCCTATACTCTGAGCACGCTCATTCTACTGAGCACCACCCGTCCCCCCGCTCAAATGCGAGCGTAAATTGCAGCTTGTACATCCCATCGCTGGGCGTCTGACGTGGTGGAAAGGCTGACGTGCGTAGGTGCGTCAGCAACTGCAGGACTGCGAGGGACAAGGAAGACATTGTCACCTTCTTCTTTGAGAGTACATCTCATCCTGATGAAGCCGTGCGATTTGACGCCTTAACGAGGATCGAGCCTTTCTACCGCGCGTATCACGGTAAGTCACGCGTATTCTTTTCGTCAAGTGTGACGGCTTTGTGCTTCCGCAGTGGAAGTTGCCACAAAGGTATTGTTCCGGAGATATTTCTGACGTATACCTTTCAGGCTCCGAGTTTTTAAAGAGGACGTTTCAATCTCAGACCGTGGCCCAGAGCCTTCCAAGGCTTATCTCCCGGATCTTCCAAGAGAAAGAGAGATAAAGCAGTTTAAATTACCCTCTATCTTGACTTGTATCTGGGCGTTGTCTTGCGAATGCTTTTGACTTTACCGAACGGGTGATTTTGAACCAAAATATTGAAATAATAAACGCATCGGAGATTTTACGCTGCGAACCCCGCAGACTCCAGACGATGGGCGGGCTCTTAGAGTTTGTTTGTGCTCAAAACATAATCTTGAAATACTAAACAAAACAACCCAAAGAAGATGGATATGTACGAGGAGTTGATCAGCATGAGCAAGGTCAATGTGTGCACGAGCAAGGTCTCCAGTAATAACTCTGTCATCACAAGGCAAAAGGCGATCTCTGCATTACAAAAGCATAAGAGCAATCTCGCAGTCATCTTTGCCCCGACATCTGAGGAGTCACGAGATCAGTTTGACATCGACCTCTATAAGATTATGCTTGACACGGAGTCCACCTTTCAACCTCTCTCTCTTCCCACCATCACAGAGTTACCAGAGTTTGAGAGATGAAGGTCTGCATTGCTTGGGCGATTTGAGGGAATGTAAATAAAGTTCTGAGTAGATGTTTTAGTTTATGTTACATATCCAGATTGAGAAGTACGATCCTTTGAAGGTCTTTTTGTGGGAAAGAGGGTCCTCATTCTCATGATCCCCAAGGTTTTCAAAAAAATTCAGGGCGAGTTGAACCTTCGTGCTCGCTTTCTGCTTCCAGATTTCGGTTCGCACTTTCGCTTTACCTCCAAGTGTTGTTGATCACCACAAGCATCGTTGGACAAGTTGTCACGCAGGCATTTATGACAATTCTTGTCTTCTTCCTCGTCCAGAGGCTCAAAAATCCCTCCTTCACGTCATTAGACTCGGGCGATGAGCGCATTTA
>MZNV01002287.1:0-15192 GCA_002081555.1 Protostelium mycophagum | reverse complement strand
CAGACTGCTAGTACTGACGAATGCAACTTCCAGAACTCGTGCGGTGTGGGCGATAACCGTGGCAACTTTATGGACTACTGCTGGGATGAGTGCATGGACAGATTCACTCCTGGCCAGAACGACAGAATGAGAGGAGCATGGTTCCTCTATCGCAACGGGCACTAATTTACTCTTGTGAAAATAAACTGTAACACATATCATCTCTTTATTCCTGTTATTTTATTTCAATTGCTCGTAGAAATTGGAAAAATGGTGTTCAGCAAGATGCAAAGAGAGAGCCTCAATGATGCCACAGCCTGACGGTGATAGCAACCAGTACAGATTCAACATTCTACACATTTATTTAATCGCGAGAGGCTCTCCTTGGCTCAAATACAAATTTAATTTTCTAGTCCATTCCTCGGTCTCCTCCTTCTCTCTTTGCATCTTGCTGATGAAGGAATCCACTTCTTTGTCTTCTTGAGTGGGGACCACATCCATCTCGTCTACAACGCTGTAAAATGTCAATAATAATCATTTGTTTCCAATTCTATGGTGACTTTAAAATATAATAATACAGGTGCTACAGCCGTTTTTTGTTGCAATTCAAAGTGTACATTTTAGCTGTGGCTCTGCCGCAGTTTGTAAAATCCGAAAACTTTAGTCTGAGGTGCTGCTGCGCCACAAACACTGCAATAAAGACAAAAGAAGATGACTGATCTATATTTAGGTCCATTCTGAGCTGCGGCTCTGCCGCAGTAATTGCAAAAATGTTGAGACGTTCACCTTGTGGTTTGTGGTGGATCAGTGACAACTTCCTTGTTTTCTGAAGCAGGATCTTTTCTCGTCTCAATTGTTCGCGCCGCTGGCGCTCGATCTTCTCTTGCTCTTGGCGTCTCGCATTTTCCAGTCGCTGCCTCTCGAATTCGAGTTGTTCCTGTTGCTTCCTCTTCCTTTCTTCTTCTTGAGAAATTCTCTTTTTTTTCTCTTCTTCCTCGATTTTTTTCTTTTTTTCCTCTTCTTTTTTTTTTTCCTGTTCCTTTTTCGCTTTTTCTTTTTCTTCCTCCTTCTTCTTTTCCAGAATTTTCTCTCGCTCCTCCTCTTCTCTTTTCTCTTGCGCCTTTTTCTCCGATTCCTTTTCCAACTTTTCCTGTTCCGATTCCTTTTCCAACTTTTCCTGTTCCGATTTCTTCTTTGATTCTTCCGCTTTCTTGTCCTCTTCTGCTTTTTGTTTTGTCTCGGCTTCTCTCTGTTTTATTAATTGGTAAATTTTTTCTTTTTCAGCGGCTCTTTTCTTCAAATCTTCGTCCATCTGCTTTTTGGCCCTGTCCTCTTCCGTCTTTTTGTCATGAAGAATCCTGTTCCGATTTCTTCTTTGATTCTTCCGCTTTCTTGTCCTCTTCTGCTTTTTGTTTTGTCTCGGCTTCTCTCTGTTTGATTAATTGGTAAATTTTTTCTTTTTCAGCGGCTCTTTTCTTCAAATCTTCGTCCATCTGCTTTTTGGCCCTGTCCTCTTCCGTCTTTTTGTCATGAAGAATCTTCTGTGAAATTTCTTGGTCTGGTTTTGTCAGCGTTGTAGATGTGGGGAAGGAGGGGAGGGCGATGGATTTTTTGAAGGGGATTGTAGATGGAGGTAATTGACTTTTCGGGAGATATTGTCTGGGGATAAATGGTTGTGCAGCCGGGTTCATCGCCCTATTGTAGATCAGCCGAAAATAGAATAAAGATGTGGGAAATGTCAAACCTCGTTGTAGACGCCGCTCCTCCGCGCATTAAAGTGGAAATCATGTTGCTGTTCAGTTTCATTCCCATAGAAGGCGGCATTTGGATGAGGTATTCTCGGAACACTACACGTCATCAGAAATTGTCGTTGTAGACAGCCCTTCTCTCCTAAAACAAAAAAATTTCATCTTGTTGATAAAAACCAAAAAAAGCCTGAAAATCCGAATCAAGCTTTGAATTTTTCTAGAAATTTAATTTTTTTTTTCTAGAAAAAATCCAAAGGAGATTCGAACCTTCCACTTGTTCGTCCTTTTTAAAATGGATCATTCCGTTTTCACATCTCAGATCACTACAACTCGCCAACTCTTCTTCGTCGTAAAAATCCAAGATCTCGACCAGATCTTTCATGGGAAAAGTCTCCTTCTTTGGTATTCCCTTGTTCAATCTGTGAAGTGCGGAAGATCTGGCAGTTTTGACGTGGCTGAGCATCAGACATGATGTCAGAAAATCGACGGAGCGAAATAGTTTGAAGAATTGGACGTAATTATGGTTCGTGATGCACTTCCAGATCTGTGGATGAGTCGGTATGGGAAAACTCAAAAAGGAGGTGGAAATTTTACAAAGTTGGACGAATTTGTGATGTCTTTTTCTATGCAAATTAAAATTTTCAACTGGCGACAAGTCTCTTCTTCATTTTTTGTGTTCAGAAAAATTTATTTCACGTGAAATTTTTTTAAAAAAAGAAAAATTGTTTTTCGGCAGTGGAGGTGGTTTTTTTGCATGATAAAAATAGATGAAAGAGTCATCTAAAATATCTACCTCTAAAAACTGCATCATGTGTTTTGAAGATAATGTCTCATCAGAATAGTTCATCAGACAACCAGAGACATCTTCCGGGTGTGTCAATAAATAATAACTCTGGAACTCTCCCTCATTCTCGTTGGTGATGCCTTCGTGATGTAGATCCTGATCTGTTGATGTCAAAAGACATTCACAAGACACAATGCAAAACAGATCAATCACGTGATCCACCTCAAAATCCTAAAGATCACCGAAATCATATAATGACGATTTGCTCTAACTGTTTTTAAAAGATGAAAAATGATGGACAGGTCTTACATAGCTCTCTGAGACTGATGAGTGTCTTACTGAGCTGTTCCATATTCATTCTGGCCTGATCTTGTAGTTCTTCGCCCAACAGTTTGCATTGTGCATAGACGTGGAATCGTCCGATCTGCTCAAATAATCTGACAATCTGAAAACGTTAAATCATTATCAAGAAAGAAAAAAAGGATGTATTTCTTCCATGTTCTGAAAGTTGATCACCTGCACTGTTCTAACTCTCTGACACATGGCATCTTGCCTTATACTTCTAGTTCTGTCTCTCACAAAATTATAGACTTCCTCGAACGGAACTTCCCTCTGGTCCACAATATTGTCCAACAGGTAGTTCAATGTCTTCTCTAATACGTGTGGTTTTCTGATCAATTGAGGTTGTAGCTCTTCACCATCCAAATTGACGGATGGTCTGGCAAATTTTTTGAGAGCTCTCGCGTGATCGACTTTAGGCACGGGATCCCTCTCAGTTCCAGAGACCATTTCAAAGATGGAAAGATCTTTGTTCACTTCTCTGTTGATTCTCTCCTCTTCTGGGCACATATCCTCACATTCTCCCACTATCGGCATATCTGGGAGTCAAGCGTTAAAGAGGGAGGTCGTCCGCTGAGGATTGATCATCGTCTAAGTTGTACCTGGTATTCCTTCTGCATCAACGGTTTGGAATTTTTTGGGTGAAAAGAGAGGTCTTGCTATCGGTGGCGGAAGAGGAGGTTGCGCTGGGGCCTCCTGCTTCTTCCCAAACACGGCTGAAGCAGCCGCGAAGACACTCATTCTTTTTTTTGAAATGAAATTGCAACGATTCAAATCTTTCGCTACAACCACCAGATCAGGCCAGATCATGATCACCTTACGATGGTGGTTCTTTTTAGTCCTCTTATTGGGTGTATACGGTGGATCATCAACATACAAAGAGACAGGAGAATTGGAGGTTTCAGCCAATGAAGATCTTGCAATACGAGGAAATGTTAGAGTGAGGGTTGTTTTGATTGGGGATGGCTTCATTAATCAAGATGAAAATGAGTTATTGGAACTTCTCAACGAGACTATGCCAGATAGAATGCCTCAGGTTCAGCATGCAGAAGGCGAAGAGAAGATTTCACCAAACGTACGATTCACTCCAATCTTCTCTGTCGTCAAGATGGAGTCCTCTTCTCTTTTGATGGCAATGAACAGAAGATTAAGGGAGAGCCATACATCTCAAATGACGTCACCATATAATTTACCTCTCACATCTCTTCACGACGTATTGGAGAGTTATTACATCAGACCCTTAGAGAAGAAAGAGGGAATACATGGTCAGATCGCGTACACCTACTTTTTCGTGGACATCCCATCTTCTAAATTCGAATTAAATACGGGAGGAGAATGGAAATATATATACACAGCGGGAAAGCCTTCTTCTAACAGGTATTCATGTTGGTCAAAATTAGATGAGACAAAGCTGTGTGATAAATCTTGTAGCTTGCTGCGTACAGTTCTGCTGTAAAACTTGCAGCTGAGAACCAAGTCATGCGACAGCAGCACTCACGCATCATCCTTATTATTATATGCGAAAAGCTGCGATATTACTGTGGCAGAGCTGCATCAATTTTCAAGGCAAACGCATGAAGCATGTTTCATTAGAATTACAGAGGCGGTAGAGCCACTATGTTTATCGTTTCTCCCATAGAGAACCGCAGCAATACCCGTTCTGCACATTCGTCTGATCACAACGCAGATGCGGGGCAAACCACTGGATGGGACAAGGAAGATACATCTTGTCCGATCTATCAGACAAAGCGGTACGATGTGAGATGGGAAGTACGAGGAACCCCTCTCTACACCCGACCAAGCAGGAAGAGGACGATAAGAGCCACAGACCCTCTACCATCGTTCGTCTAGTCACATCTGCCGTCAATCAGGTTTATTTTTTGAGTCTTTATTTTACAGGATGAAGAATGAATCAAGATTACTCTCCATCATGGAGGCTTTATTGACTGGTTGAAGGTGCTGATTCCAGATCTGCGAACATCGACTGTCCATGACGCCGTCAGAATCTTAGTTCCAATCGTTGTCCTTCGTAATCACGCCGAAGATGAAGTGTTTGGCACCTCTATCAATCAGATCCGCACGGGAGACATCTTTTCCTGGACCAGATCTGCCTCCATGCCACAACAAGAAGTCCATCTCTTGAGAGGAGTACACAATATTCACGAACACCATCACATCTCCCTCTCTGTGAGCCGTTGCACCAAATTTAGAACCTTCTATAGAGCAGAAGATAAGCTTCTGAAGGCCGATCTAAGACCATACATCGATTCGTCATGCATGCATCATCAATTAAGAACCGTCGAAGATATTTTGGCCTCTGGACTGATCGATCATGAAGACAATGTGAACCTCTATAACGACAGGTTGCCGGGAGGTATCCATTACTTTGACGGAAAAGCCAGCGAAATTTCGCCGGAAAATCTGAGGAAAAAGACAAAGAGTCAGGGGGTCAGGGTGATCCCCGTGTATGTATTGTCCTTAAAAGGAGAAGACAGAAATCTAGAGGATAACAAGGTCTTTTCAATGTAAGATCATTGAAACATGATCATTTTGTGTTTGAACTCTGTCATCAGTCTTTCTGCATCTTGGCTCATCTCTTTCAGATCAGATGATTCCATCATCATTCTCAGAAACGAGTGGAACACTCACATCGAGAAAGACGAATACTGCACTAGCCAACAAAATGAACAGATATGGACGTCTCCCTCATCACACAACAATGAGACCACCGGATTGATCATCAGGGCGTTGACGTCATGGCTGGGGGGAATGTTAAGCCCATCTACAACAGCGAACCGAGAATATGACTACACTTGGGCCTTCGGGTATGTTGACAATTGAATCTGCAAAAGAACTACTCGTCGATTGTTTGCTCTTGTCCGATGTTCTATCTTGATTTTGAACCGTATTACAACCGGTTTCGTGGTGTAGTCGGTTATCACACATGCCTCACACGCATGGGGTCCCCGGTTCGATCCCGGGCGGAACCAGTATTTTTTGGACTATGTATTTGCATAATTTTTTGTCTTGAGGGGAAAAAAATTTACGATTTTTATTTATTTCTACAGGTACCATCCCTTCCATCACGGTTCTGAGGACGTACATCTGGGACAGATCTACAGAGATCTATCTGTCAGAAATACCATCATATCAAGGATCAGCCTCTCCTCCCATTCCATACGTAAATCCATCAGAAAACTCGTCGACTTTTCGATGAAATACATACACCATCCCATCATCGCCAAGATAAACGAGGGCAACTACAACACAAGATGGATAGAGACAGTACTCAACCAAACCAGCGGGGAGCATAACATCTCACCAGGTGAAATTTCACGGAGATTCCCCTGAAATTTCGTTAAGAGTTGCAGTGGCAAGAACAACGGTGGAACATTTGAATAGGCAGATGGAATTGATACATAAGACATATGAGTCGATATCACAATCACTGGAGACCTACACGTGCGTATTATATGATTGTATCATGTGTCACGTGAATCTCACGGTTGTTAACGTGAAGATTAACGTGGCAAGAGATCATCAGCAGAAAGGCTAATCAAAAAAACGGTTTGGTGATTTCGAGGCTTTGCAGGATCATTTTAGTTCACAATTCTTTTTTGACATTGTCAAAGTCGCAACGAGTATATATATACAAAATACAACTTCGTCTCGATTTTGCAGGAAAAATATAAAAGTTAATTATAACAATTTCGCAAATTGATATCTAAAACAATAGCTCTGGACATTTCCCAGAAATTCATGCCGCAAATACACGAAAATTCAATTTTGAACTCACACTAATGAAGGTTAGAAGGGGCTCTGCAGAAAAGTTCCGCACTCTCCTTCACTTCGAAGATGTTTCAAGATCTCGTCCATTCTGAGATTGAAGAGGCCGAAGCGGCGTTGTTGTGCTGCAGCTTGGATGTGCAACTGATGGAGGGAACATCATGGACCGATTGGATCCCATTTTGTTTCATCACGGCACTCTCTTTCATCATCTTTTTCATCACATAATAAAGAACATTTGGATTTTGAATAAACAATTGTTTGTGCGCACATCACCAATAGACAATCCCGCCGATGGTGATCCCCATTTGTCTGCATCAGAATTTTTGGTGCGGAAGGTACTTTCCATATGTGTTTATTTATTTTGTAGATACACATCACGGTCAAATCGTCAAGTCGACTGGCGGTCTCTGCGTTTCAAAGACAGTAGAGATCTCAAGTGGAAAGGATGTCTGACGAATAAATTATGGTTGTGTCACGATGTACTGATGTCCGGCGTCCTCATCGTAAGCTTTCTCCTCATGCTGCCCCTCTTTATAGAGTCTTGATGCGATCTCTTTCAGGCTTGATCTCTTCTCGGGAAGGAAGTGGGTGCTGTGGCAGTAAGACGATCATTCATGTCACGTAAATCGTTGACTCACCACAGATTGATTGTAGAGACGAGCGATTCGTCCCAGGATGATGACATCTTCAATGCGATCTCGCCAGTTGGCACCATCTTGTACACCTGCCATCTCTCAGCCACTTCTCGCATCATCACATCACCTTTTGATCGAGCTTCACATCACCGTAAGGAAGATCATCCTTTGACAGCATCGACCAGATTAACACGCCAAGAGACCACGTGTTGCTATGGTTACTATGTCTCCTGCCTTGCATCACCTCAGGTGCCTGCACAATGTCAATATCATGTCATTTGACCGTTGTAGATCACTCACACTATGTCTTCCGAGCTCTTGTTTCATTGTTACACTTGTTTGTGGAAACACATGTGACAATCCTGACAGTTTGACATTTACTGTCATGTCATCACCAGCCAACAACACCTTTGATACGTCATCACATCATCTGATTACGTCACGGATCCTACATTCTGTGGCACGATCATGGTGTGCACGAAACCTTCTTTCTCGAGGTAGGACAGCGCTTTCACGACCTGTAATGCTCTGTAGATGGTCAACACAATTCAGCAACTTAAAAACCGCGGTTACAACCGCAAAAGCCACGGTACAAGATTCGAAATACAACTCACATCTTCTCGATCTGTACAGTCTCTAGCATATGTTTTTTCATATACGATGACAGGTCCCCCTGATTCATCCACTTGAACACTATGTATGATTCTACAACTTGTCATGACATGTCAGATGACGTCACCCACCTTGTTCTGTGAACTTCTGACAGATCAACTCCATCACATATGGATGTCTCAGCCTCTGTAAACAGTCAGTCTGTTTAAACAGTGAAGATTCACCTTGGCTGTTGTGGCCTCAATCAATAGTTTTTGCTTCTCTTCTTTTCTAAATACTCTCTTTACGGCAACTGCTGTTGTACCACCGTATGTGCCTCCCCACACGGATACCCCCCTGTCAGACACGTATATTTCCCTTTCTAATGCGACGCTGACGTCACCATCTTGTGTGTCCAGCACAATATCGTTGTCATATGATTTCTGAGGTTATGTTATCAACGCGATGTTCTGAAAATAGACGCACCTTTCTTCTCTTGACAATGTACAGCATGATCACCATGACGACAAGGAGAATCAATAGTCCTCCCAACACACAGGGCACGATGATGGCAGATAGCGGTGTACCACTACCACCACCACCTTGCGGAAGCGGCACGGGGTCATCTGACCGCAGCAGGGTGAAATTCGTCAGGTGGGTGGTGAGACATGTATATGACGTTCCGTTCCCAACTGTCAAAGTGATGACGTCATCAGATACCCATGATGATGACGTCGGCTGGAAATAGGCGCATTTCAGTTCTGAAGATGGTGAGTATTGTGGAAAAAAGAATTACTCACTGAAATTGACGGCAGCAAATGCGGTGATATTGATAGATATATATGTATCGGTATTTCTGACAGGTATATCAGCCCCCTTCCCGTTGTAGATGCTCACACCCACCACTGGTGCATTCCTGGAACACCGTCAGTATCTACAATTGAGATTGAGTAAACTCACAGAGGTGTGTCCGACAAGGTTGCAAGCAGATTTGCTTCCACAACAGAGACGCCGACATATGATGTCCCCGTTTTACTGAACACTGAAGGCGGGATCTCAACCCCCACAGTGCCCGCAGACATTTGTACAGGTGTCAAAGTGGTCGTGACCCTCTTAAAGCTAAGTTCGATTTGTGGTGACGTGTAGTTATAGGTATCTGTCGTAGAATCTTCAGCTAATGATGAGATGATTGATGACGTCATGTTTCGTATGGAAGCGAGTGTAGATGTAGCTATCAAGTGTCAGATGACATGTGACATATGACATGTCCATACCGATCCCTCCTAACAGTGGCGTAAGGTTGTCCCACCATACCGGTACCGAAGAACCAACACCATTCAGCGAGATACTCGCTGTTGTGTTTCCTATTACATTTTGAATCTTTCAATTGCATTTGTTCCTTCAAAAAAAGGTTCACCTCTCAAATCCATATTTGAAATTTGAACACTTGTTTCTGTTCTGTTGTGATAGAGCATCTACAATCCGTCACTATTTGCCATCTACAATAGACTCACCATCACCCCCCCCACCGTCACAGAAAAGCAGGGTTGTGTCGTCCCAAAATACTTTCCGTTGATGTACATCACGCCATGTCTTACTGACGCGTTGTAGATCACAGGTGTAGCATATTGGACTGGGGAGACAAGGGTGACATTAGTCCCAGAAGAGTACGCAAAACTCCCATTGCAAGAAAAAGGCGGGATTGTCGGAGAATTACTGAAATTCCCTGAAATTCCATTCAATTTTCCAAAAGATCTTCAAGTTGAAAATATATATACATGGTGAGGTTCTACCGATAAATAAATACTGACCTGCTGTATCGAAGGGCCCAACTGCTAATCCCAGTCTCTCAGTAAATAACACGTTGTAGTCCTCATTGTAGATGATAAGTTCCGCGTCATTTGTCAAGACGAGTGTCAAATTGACATGTTCCGTGACACCTGCCAGCATCTGGTTGTCAGAAAAAAGACCCGTGGAGTTTAGAACTACGGTGGAAGGTGTTTGCGATGTGTTGAGACGAAATATCTCGGTCCCGTTATGGATATTATATACACTGAGAAATTTCGAGATGACGCCAAACCCCTTCGTACAATCAGGTGACACTGCAGACCTGTCAGTTTTCTGATGAAATTTTATCGATATTTCAGTACACACCTAGAATCAAACTTGCTGCGATATGATTCCCTGGGGTCAGCTTGTAGTCGTAACTACTCATTCCGATATTACACATTGGTGGCAGTAGACAACACCCATTCCCACAGGGGTATTCAATGTCAATACACTCAAAGTAGGCGGTGTACATGTGAGTCACCGAATTGCCCCCGTAAATAAACGTCAGATTTCCTCGACCAGAACCCGCAGTGATGGAACAATTGAACTAAAAATCGTCAAACAGTGGTGGAGAAGATGATCTGACCCTATCAGTGGAGACTGGCACACATGCGGTGCGATTTCCGTTGAATTCGAAATTTGATGGTAATCCATTAAAAATCCCAGACACCGTACTCCATCCTGATGACGTCATCTCGTTGTAGATCGTCTATTTTTAGAACACTATATTTATACGCGTTGTGGAAAACAGATGAAAAGATTTTTCAACCTCCTGTGGTGGGGACTTGTGTGGCCGAATATATTTTTGGACATATAACCCCTCTACAACGAGCCGCCCAGTCAGGGATCTCCGAACACAGGAGCAAATCGTTCAAAGACAAATCACAACTGGAAATATTCGTCACATTCTGCAGCTGTACAGAAGTGAGTCTGGTGTTGATCATGATGAGGGCTGTACGTGTCAAAAACACTTGTCAGATGTCATTCAATTGTCGACATGTCACTCACTTGTCAAATTGGTAAAATGGCTGAAATTTGCGGGAATTGTTTGCCAGTTGAGGTTTGAAACATCTAATGTCTGCAGTGCAAACGAATTCAAGAGTTGCCCCGAGACACCCCCAGTCATGTCTAAAGCTTTAAGACGATGATATCACGACATCCACTCACGGCTGGAACTGACATTCAGGTACAAAAGAGTGGGAGCGCCAGGGATCGAACCCCCGACCGCCGTGTTGGACAAGTCGAGATGAGTGATTTCTGACCACTGTTGGAAGTTGAAAACTTCCGTCAGACTGAAAAAATGAGCCAAGCAAGGGGGAGACACGCAGACCTTGAGAAGGAGGCATCGAAATATGTCAGTTGGGTTGTGGTCAAGTTGACGCTCATGATGAGGGTGTGGCTCATGTCAAGTGTCTGTAGACGGGGGGATTTTTGAAACCATGAAGCCGAACGGATTTGGGTTCTACTGGTGTTGACAAAAGTTAGAGATGGAGGTGATGTGAGAGATGTTCCCACAAAATCAAAGGAGGGGTTATCGGAGAGATCGAGATGTTGGACATTTGGGATGTTCGATGACCTGTGTAGATCAGAAAATTCCTGGAAAATGATGCGATTTTTCTTTTAATTTTGTGGGTAGATCATGTTTGCATCACCAAATGGGGATGCCACCCAGGTACAGAAATAAATTGGACGTCATCAATACTCACAGATCCGATGGGTCGGTATAGTATAGGAGTGAAGCATTTGACAAGATGAGCGTCTCCATCGACATCCAGCACATGTCGGACCACCTGAAATTAATTCTACTTCCGGCAAGATTCAAATATCGCAGTGAGTTGGCCGAGTACATATTTGAGGCATAGTCCAAGTTAGTTATACCTGCAAGGCTAACATGCATCAAATTTTCACGATCCCAAAGACCCGTCGCAACACCGGTTAAAGAGCACCAATCACATGAGAGGTGTGTCACTGTGACATCATCAAAATCACGAACATCTTACTCCACTTACGATTAACCAGGCTCACCACATCATCGTTTAGTGTAAAATTCCAGGTATTATAAGAGGCATCCAGGTACTCCAAGGCTGGAAGTATCCACTTGATGAGTTCGGAGTGGCCTAAAGGTTTTCAGTAAAAATTCACTCGGCGATAACATCGTCCACCCGTTAGATTGTTGAGAGAAATGTCAATGTGAGTTGCATAATCAAGTCCAAGTGGAATATTCGGATCTCCTTGTAGATTATTATTGGATAATCGGATTGATGTAACAAATAGGACACCCCCAGTCCACGCACATGTTATTCCATATGCGTTGCAGAAACCAGTCATATCATTGCTGGACCACCCCGTATTATTTTTCCAATGTTGACCTGCAGAATAAATGTGAGACAGGAAATCGAGGACTGCGATCTTTCGAGTTCACCTTGCCAGCTGGTAAACATAGTCTGTAACACTAGACAATCATCTGCTTGAAGTGACTGTATCAACGTGAAAAGTACAAAGACGGCGATGCAGCGATGCATGATCGAGGCCGGTATGAATGAAATGCAGGAGAAAAGGGTGGCACCGTTCCCAGGGAGGAAATTGTGTCAAAAAAATGTCTACATCGTGTCTGCAACTGTTGACAGAAAGAATTCAGGAGTTTATTGCCTGACTGTAAGGCACTGCGCTTTAAAGAGTGCAGTGTCTGACAGCTGAATGTTGTTGAATTGAATATTTTCTCTACTGGGCAGTTGTTCCCGATAATAACCGTGCATGGAAATCTTTTCACGGTAACTGACGAATAATTGTATTTCCCCAAAATTACAATTTTACAACACACATTTTTACCAACCCATAACTACACTTTTTGCAGGGAGAAGTTCATCTTTCGTGGAAGTCAACAAACCAAGACGATCATCAGAGCCAAAAGAAATAGCAATGACACTCAAGCTGACTCGCGATAACTCCTGGGCAGACGCACCTAAAGGACTGGAGGAGAAACCAAAGGTTGAACTTTTCACTGTGACTTCTGATTCTGGATTTGTGGCCACGTTTACCGACTTTGGAGGTACACCTCGATTTCTGCCCGATTTGATTCGTATTTTCTTCACCTTCCATTCAATTCATCATATTTGAAAAGGAGATGCCACGAGATCAAATGATCTCACAATGATCAAGATCTTCAGAGAGATTAAAATGAACAGGAATTTTGGTATCTGCGAGAATTCCCTCCAAATCTGGTGAAGCAGTTGACGTCGTGTGTGGACAAGACGATGCCCAATCCTATGTTGATTACCCAAGTAATTGGCTCTTCCCTTCATTTGTTCACGATCATCGCTATCTTTTATGTATTCTAATACGATTCAGCCTATTTTGGTGCCACCATTGGAAGAGTTTCTAACAGAATCGCCAAAGGAAAGTTCAGCCTTGGAGGCAAAGACTACGAACTCGCCACAAACAACGGACCCAATGCTCTCCATGGAGGTACAGATGGAGTTGTAACTGTCTATTTTTCAAACAAAAACATCCATGTGGGAGGGATGACCTCCAAGACTTTCATCTTTTTGTCATCACTGGTGGAGAATGCATTGCGGGTTGTGGCGAATAATCTTCATCAGTCATATCCTGGGCATGCGTAACAAGTCTAAAGAGTTCAATTGTGTTTTCACCCAATTTTCCACTGGCGACAAGGCAACAAAAAAAGTTTATTTTTCCTGAAAAAATATTTTTCGTAAAAAATGAATTGAATTAAAATTTTGATTTATTTAAACAATGAACTAAAATATTAATTTATTTAAACAATAAATTAAGATTTCCAGGATTGAAAGGTTACAACAAGAGATTCTGGCAAGTGACCAAGTTCGAAATTGTCGACAGGCCAGAATACCTCGGAAAGTCTGAGGAGAAGACTGTCGCCGTTTTAGAGATGACTCTGAACGACCAGGACGGAACTGAAGGTCAGATTAATCTCGAAAAATTCACGGAAAAGTTTTTGGTCATTCTGACCGTCTACAACAGGTTACCCAGGCAGTCTCCAGGTCACTTTGCGTTACTTCGTAGCTGAGTGCGAAATTTCGTGGGAAATTCTTGCCGAACTGACAGGAGGAGCTCCATCTACAATTGTCAACATGACGAACCACTCTTATTTCAACTTGAAAGGGCCCAAGAGTGGTGTCAACATAGATGACAACCAGATCTACGTCGCGGCTGACAGGTGAAATTTCCGTGAAATTTATAAAGCATTGACCTATTTTTAGATACGATGTTGTAGATGGCGACTGTCTCGTTACCGGTGAAGAGGTGAAGTCTCGAGATGCAATAAGTTTGGCGCCTTTTTTTAAAAGTGAGCGAAATTTCATTGAGATTTCATAGGTTGCTCTCGCCAAGTCGGGTCTTGCCAAGATGTCAGAAAATTTGACAGAGTTTTCCGACCTTTTCAAGTCATTCGGCGATATCGACCACAACCTGTTTTTGGCGGGAAAAGATGCCACCAAGTTGACCCTCTACAACGGTAAGGTTTGTTCTTTTCCGAGAAACTTACGAGAAAAGACGCACAACTCTCCCTTGCTGCCAGAGCAAAATCCCCCGCCTCCGGGGTCACCCTCGAGGTGTACACCAACCAGCCTTGTGTACAGTTGTACACCGGAAATTTCCTGACAACTTCCGAAAAATGTCACGGAGAACCATGCACTCACCACGGCGCTTTTTGCCTCGAGACTCAGGTGAGATGTCATATCGAGACGTCTCATAGGCGAGGAGCTGACTGGTTGTAGATGCCACCCAATGCTATAAATAGGGAGAAATACGCGAAATCTACCGTGTTGAATAGTGGCGAGAAGTTCCGCAATATCACCACTTACAAATTTTCCATCGACAAATGAAGTCCGTCTACAACGAGGAGTCTTCGAATAAATATTGCATAAAGGATTACTTTCATCCAACCAATGACGACACAGTCATAACCAAGAGGCTTTTTAACACTGGCAGGATGTACTCGTCATCAATGCCTGACATTGTCCCCCTGGACACTACCTGAATAGTGTACATCCAAAAGGGCATCATTTCTTTTTATATTGTCGTTTGGCCGGAGGCGTCATCAATGCCTGACATTGTCCCCCTGGACTACCCAAGTAGTGTACACCCAAAAGGGCATCATTTCTTTTTATACTGTTGCTTGGCCAGAGGCAGTAGTGCCATATCCACAGTTCTTGCGTGGTCCAAACTGTCTTTGTTAATCTAGTCATTCTTTTCATCAATGGGTAGCCCTTCCACTTGACTAGATACTGGATCTTGCCATGATGTTGATGTGATGCAACTATCTGCTCAATTTTGTATTCCTCATCACCATCAATAATTACTGATGGGGGTTGAAACCGTTGATGGTGTCAACAACAAAGTATAGAATACTGTGTACACATTCTGCAACTTTGGTAAGTCAAGGATATAAGACTTGCTGCTAGCATGTGCTTCTTTAACTATCACATAGGGGCCAGTGCGCTTGTCAGACTGTTTCACT
>MZNV01002285.1:0-17902 GCA_002081555.1 Protostelium mycophagum | reverse complement strand
GGTGTCAACAGTGGAGGAGGTGGTGTCGACAGTAGAAGAGGTGGTCTCTGTGGTCTCGGTAGAAGAGGTGGTGTCGACAGAAGAGGTGGTGTCGACAGTGGAAGAGGTGGTGTCAACAGTCGAAGACGTGGTGTCAACAGTAGAAGACGTGGTGTCGACAGTAGAAGAGGTGGTCTCCGTGGTCTCGGTAGAAGAGGTGGTGTCAACAGTAGAAGAGGTGGTCTCTGTGGTCTCGGTAGAAGAGGTGGTCTCAGATAACGAGGTCGTCTCAGGTGAAGAGGTAGTCGTATCAAGGGACTGAACGACGACAAAAAGGGCAAGGAGAGCGAGGAACACGAATGTCTTCTGCATTCTGCTTGTGCTGGGTGCTGTTGCCAGAAAATGAGAGTAGAGATTGAGAAACCGAAGGTCGGAGAATAATCCGGCCGATGGCAAGATCTCCCTGGTGATGAAAAAAATTTGACTCGTGTCAACCCCTATGACACGACACGAAGAAATATTGAGAGCTCTTCACAACCATTCACCAGGCAACATCACTCATTCAACGAATCTTTGTCTTTTCAGGTTTTGGCTGCCACCCACCGCCCTATCCGATTGAGCTTTTCACAGGCGGTGTTTTTCCCGCCGGTGCCAACCACAATTGCGAGACCTTTCTTCAGGATTTCTTGACACCCGACTTGGTTACTTTTACTCCATAACCCGATCCCTTTGGGTGAAGGTTACTCTACCCTCTATTGAGATTCGAAATTGTTCCAAATGATCCTCAATAAATATGAAATGCAGAACTGTTCACACTAACAGTTTCAGGGGTAACAAATGCAAGAAGCAATCCAAGATCCCACCACAGTGTAACATTCAGCGCGGAGGTCTTAGAGAGGTGCGCCAGTTCGCTGTACAACATCAGTACATCATCATTATATTCTATATTGCAGGATTTATAATAAACGTGGTGCGGAATCTGACCAAACTCTGCAACATTGAATCAATACTGCAAGCATTTTTTAGCCCTAACATTGCCACCATGGTATTAATAAAACCATGATAGTAATTGATGAAGTTTGTATTAATAGCCGTCCAGTACACACCGCCAAAATCACAAAAACATTAATTGCCAAAAATAGATTAATTAAGATTGTTTTATGAGCCTTTTTATGAAGGGGATTTAGCTGTGTCGTGGATGATTCATTAATCAACTAATTAATATGCAACATTTGTGGATTGTAGATTCTTCTGACCTGATTCAGCGAACATTTCAGGGTTACAAACTTTTCGAAAGATGGACATCACGATGGTGATGATTGGTCCTGCTGGTGTGGGTAAAACATCGATGACCACACGTTACACTTCTGGCCTTTTCATCGATGAATACGATCCGAGTGAGTGGCATCGTCTTCCTTCACTGATCATCTGATGTGTTGTAGCCCTGCATGATAGTTACATAAAAAGGACTCAAGTGGATGGTCGGCATTGCGTTGTTAACATCATAGACACTGCCTGTCAGGAGGAGTTCCACCTTCTGAGACCGCAATATTACAGAAGTGGCAGAGCCTTCATCTTTGTCTTCTCGATTGATGATCGTCGCTCCTTCCAACACTTGCTTGAATTTCATGAAGAACTTCGTGCGGAAAAAGATCAAGATTACCCGATGATGATTCTTGCTGGGAATAAAAGCGATACAGAAGATGAGAGAAAAGTATCCAGAGAGGAGGCATTAAATATGGCCGAAACATTTGGCTGCTCTTACATTGAGACTTCGGCCAAGAGTGGAAGCATGATTGAGGAGTGCTTTCAGTCCCTTGTGGAGCGTGTCGTACGAGAAGAGGTAACTCAAAAGCAAGGAAGAAGAGAGACTGACAAGAAGAAATCAAAAGGACTCCCATGCAATATATCGTAGAAACATGTCTCTCCTGTCCATCCGCTGGTCTGAAAATAGAAACCATACCAGCTCAGACATTAAATTGAGATTTAATAGAAGTTGTTTTATGTTTGCAATTTTCCTGGATAAGCTGCACTTCCTGCTGGACAGAACTCCATGGTGTATTTTGTTACGCCTGCGGGGCAAGCGTGTAAACCCACTCCGTCATCATATGAATACGAATAAACACCGGGCGCCATAGTGTGTACAGCGTCAACAAACTATAATGATCAGCCATTTGACCACTTGAGCCGCCTTCACCTTTGTTTTGATGATTGGTCCTCCTCTGCAAAATTCAGCAGTTATACATCCCTTCTCCGGTGAACAGTCATGAGGTGTTGGTGTTGGGCCTCAAATGAGTCAATCCCACATCAGTATTACACCAAAAATACTCACAACACATCCACATTGTGGCACCAGAAGATTCCGTCTGTTGAAGTCCATGAGGAGCGCCATAGTTCAGCTTTTTACAGGGTGACATGCATCCCAGAATCTGTCCATTGCTGATCAGCCGCAAATCAATGGAGCTCAGGTTGACGGATTTCCCTTGCGAAAATATCGTATTCTGGCCACCACCGACGAGGTTATCCCCTGATGGACACTTTGTGACGTCCAATGTGGACGCATCTACACCCTGTTTTCATCAGATTCCTTCTAAAGATTTGAGGAGAAGACTGACATTAAATCCACATTTTGTACCAACGCAATCGCATCCTGAAGTGTCTCCCACTGGTGTGAGCTTGTAGGGGATGGTCCACCCATCCACCTGTATTGTGTCAGTGTTCTTCCATCTGACTCATCATCTACCTGAGAGGTGTCGAACCAAGTAGTGGGGTTGTAGTGGTTACATTCCGTTCCAGGTCTACAGCCCCAAGTTGCCTCGAATAAACTGTCAATAGGGGGAGTGCATCCGCCAGCGGGACAGCCTCCGGGAGGGTTTGGCCAGTATTGCATCTGGTCGCCGATCAAGCAGTTCTTGCCGTCACTGTCGCAACCATATTTCGCCTGAGAAGTGTCAGTATGGCTTCTACAATGAGGGAAAAACTGACCCAGAATCTGGAGCCAGAAAGGCCAGTATCTGGCACGGTGTAGTCAATGTAACTCCCAGGAAAGGCTTGTAGAGAAGTAACGGTCTGGCCTGGTAATGGAGCTCCCTGAGCTCCATATCTCGCCTCAAACCACAAGGTCGTCTTGCAGTTGTTGATGATGCGCAAATCGGCGGATTGGGCTGGAAAACCGTGAACTGGGACGGGGATGGGGTTGATCACCGGAGCAGCACCCTCACTTGTAGAATGAGTGACAGGAGCTTCATTGGTCGTTGTAGAGGGGGTAACAGGGGCCTCATTGGTCGTTGTAGAAGACGTAACAGGAGCGTCTGTTTGCGGTCCTGATTTCAAAACACCGCCATCGCAGTGGTAACTGCTTGGAAGGTAGCACGCCTTATTGCAAATCTGAGTGCCGAGAGGGCATAAAGAGATCTGACCATCAAAATCTTTAAGGCAATCTGTAATCGTAGGGTTGTAGCATTGTCCAGCACTGGCGATCATCAGACGCATGATTCAGGATCGGTGCATCACTCACCAGCTGGATTCATTTGGACCACACGCAAGAGTGGCGACGGCAACAGCCAGGATTGTGAGTGATCTCAGTCTCATGTCGGTGAAGTAAGTGGAGCCGTAAGGTGATACGAAGAGGTCTTAGTGGTGGCAAGCTCTCCTTTGTTTGTACAGTTGCTGCCTTTTGGCTCGCTGGCTCGGAAATAATGATCAAGATTCTTCACAAATGCATTTAGACATCTTCTGACAACTTTGTGATTCAAGACAAGGACTTGTACAGTCTCCAAGTCTGAAATCCTCCAAAACCGGGCTTACGTCAGCGGTAACTACCGTTACGGGAGCCGGTACGGTTTTGAAAGGGGAAACTAATGTTGTTCGACCCCAATTCCCGCAGAATTTTCGGAGTATAGGATTCCTTGATGTGTTATCTGGAGGGAACCCTCACTTATAGAGGTAGTTGCGCGATTTTGTCGTCTCTATTCTTCTTGTTCGCCGGACGAAAGACAGAACGGTGGTCTCTGGCAGAGGTTAACAGAAGCATCAACTTCCATGTCATCACTGTGTACATCTTTTCACTTGCATTCGAAAGACACTTAACAATTCAATCTATTTTACGTTTTCTGGAACCACGTAATAGAGACAGAATCTCTGGTAAGAAGATGGAGCCTAAGATGGTTCCCACAATGATGACGGCGACGATCTTGAGTGTGTCGAAAGGCACCCCAAAAAGTAAAGTTTCCAGCACAATGTTGAATGGAATGGGACGAGGACCCACGCCGCCAGGCGGTGAGACACTCTCGAATTCTGCACGGACCGTGATTCGGTACTGCCCATCTGTAGACCTTCTATCCTTGATCAGGCCTCTGTCATCGGTCGAAAAACTGATCTTCTCGATATTCAATAGAGAACGTCCGGTGTGCTCTTGGTCGTCAAAATTGATGTGGAAGATCGTTGGATAATTGGCTGGGTAAGATATGCGGATCTCATAGGTTGATTTTGGCTTGAGATCTTCTAATGTGAATCGAAGGGTGTCTCCTGGCGTAATGGACAACCGATCTAGAGGTTTATCGGGTCTCAAATTGAAGATATTCTCGTTCGTAGCTATTGTGAACGTGTAGAGGCATGTGATAAACAGGACGAAACCTGACCATTGCTTTATCATCATTTTGTTTTGTGATGTCGGCGTAATGAGATTTCGTTCTACAACCAATTTTTGTGTTCCCGCCAAATTTCGTCTTTGAAGAAATCAAACAAGATACCAAATCATGACGGGAAACCAATGGCTTGCAGAGCCCACAAAGATAATTGACCAACTGTTCCTTCAAAAAGGTGATTGCGTCTCAAATGAGGATCCCTGGTTAGTGAAGAAGTCCTTCCATGATCAATTCGGTGATAAGTGGGATGAGGTTTGTTCTTATGTTTTATTGAAGTGACATACCCGTGATTAATGTGTTCAGATTCCCTGTCTTAACGTGGAGACCCTCCCTGAGAGACTTCCCAACAGGTCCTTAGTGAGGATCAGAGCCATGATACAAGATACATTCGATCCTGAATTCTATTTGGAACAATTTCAGGCCTTCAATGAGGCCGGTGAGAGGGTGAGTCATCAACTCAGAAATTCATAGACTGAATCATCCTTAGATCACCGGCACAGGAAAATACAGAGACGGGTTGGACATCAGTGTGAGTTTGAGTCAGACGAACCGTAAAAATGTGACCAAATGCAGGATGACTTTCAATTGGATGAGGACACTGGAGTCTTTAGAGAGAGGATCCCAATGTGAGGGTTTTAAAAAATGATAATGCCGCCATTTTTCAGAAGATGAACAAAAAGTCAGATTGTGTGTCCCCATACCAGGAGAAAATTCGTGGGTCCGTGATCTGTTACCTCGTCAGAATTCAGAGAAAAATACTGGCGTTGTAGAAGGAAGCAGGGGGAGTAAGAGGAAGATGGAGGAGGACATGCATGTAGAAGAGACTGGTCATGACACACAGAGACATAAGGTGAAGTGACTCACTTTTTGACTGTTTTTTATTATTATTTCACTTTTTTAAATCGAAGAAGTGCGCAAAATCCAGATGACAATACGATAAAATTTAAATTTTAATCCAAAAGAAATTTTCTGCAGAAAATTTAATCAAAAATAAATATTGTGCAGGCGGTAGAAGTCCCGAGAACCACAACTCCAAAAAATGATGTAGATCCCTCCATCTATCCAGTACACAAGGGAAATACCGCTCCACCATGCCTCATAAGAGTGAGATTTCCACGAAAAATCACCAGAAATTCCTGTGTACTTCTGAAAATTCGCGGAAAACTCATGTGTCGAAGGTGTATGATAATGGGAACGAGAATTTCAAGTTGAATCAGATGGTGGAATTTGTGGGAATATTACATTTCAACGGACCAGCGACCACGTAGATAACATTCAAATTGTTGTCAGTGAACTGCGGCAAAATATTTTTCAAATTCTTGTGTCTCCATCGAAGCCACGTGAACTTACCGCGAGATCACGGTTTGGGAAAGCAGTTGACGTGCCTATCCCATAAATTAATTACCTTTTCGAATACTTTGGTTCGACGATTTTTGATCTGATTTATGATAGAGATATGGAGGTAGACGAATTTCACACACAATTGCCAGGGGAGAGTGTGATGCTAAGAATAGAATGTGTACAGTACAGAAGATTGGAAGAGGTGCATCTTTCTGGTGAGCCAATCTCTTATCCATTTCAACATATTGAGAGGTCTCCTACTGCAGTGTTTTATTTTGGTACATCCTGTAGAATGTCGTCTTTGTCTTTTACTGCGTATTGACAGCATCAGGACACGTCACAGAGGAGACAGAAGAGGATGCTACCATGAGAAAGGATATCATCGAGTGGATCTCTTCCGCAATTATGGGTGATTCTCTGGCAGCAGAATATGTTCTCCTCAACATCATATCAAAAATGTGAGTGTTTAGCTCCCAGTTTTATGTGGTGTTATGGCAAGATCACATTGAGCACATCCCATTGGGTTGCTTACATACAGCTTTCGGGTTCGTTCATATCGACACAGTCTACCGCATCCCTTGCCGCACTGCGAAGTCAAGCGTGTCTGAGCGAGGCCAGTACTAAGGTGGGAGACCACTTGGGAAGCCCTCGTGACGATCTCTTTTTGTGATTTATACTGGTTTTATGCTGGTTTTATGGCGGTGATGGAAGTTCTGGTTTGCCTAAAAATAGACTCCTTGTCTGACTTTCTGGTATTCTGGGTTATCAACGGGATCTCACAGATCACAGACACCACCGCGCCGAGTCTCTTCCTTTAGGAAGCTTGTCTCTTAACCTTCTTCTCCCTACAAATGCAACACAAACTGCAGAAGCATTGTCCACAGTCTTCTGTCAGGTCAGATGATGTCAAAGATGTCATTCTGACAGGTGTAGTTATTGACACGAAGTGTCACTGTCCCAATGTCTGTGGAGACATTGAACAATATGACTTTTGTGCCAAAGAAGGACGTACAGACAAATCGACTTTCCTCTGGAATATTGCAGGTCAGTACATCAACATAATTGCACACGGCTTTCGCAACAATCAAAATGCGTGCAAGAATACCTGAACATGCGGCTCTGCCCTGATTGAAATTTTAAAATGAATTTTTGCCTCTGAGGAATTTAATTTGAATTTCTTGGAATAATATTTTGTAGGTTACGGACGGAACAGTTTTATTACTGGATGAAACAAAACTAAACCCCGGCCAACTCACCACTACCGGTAATCCCTCCATTATTAACGTGATTTCTCTCGTTAAGCAACCGCAGGTACTTCAAACATCACGGCATTGGGTAACATGATGACGTGGCAGAGAGTAGAATATGACTTTCAATTTCAAAACATACCTTTCCCTGCAGATGTACCCATGATATCATTTTCCCTGGGGCCCTCGCTTGTAAAGGTGACGTGACGTCATCGTGAGTTTTCACTGAAAATTCAAGTCGATGGTGTCTGTACTAGTGAAGCAAGGTACGGAGAAGGTGGTTACATTCTCTATAGATGAGGAGCGCATAAATCGGCTGAGAAGGTGACAAATTTAAATTTTGAAATGTTACCGTTGGAGGGCATTTACCGTTGTAGATACATCACCAGAGTGAGGTCACTCCCCCACACCATCAGCGAAGAGACGAGCAAGGTGAAATTCCGACGAAATTTCGATATGTTGACTCGTTGTAGGTCATGCAAGAAGCTTTTGTTTGTGCCCGAAAAAATGAAGAGGAAGTGAGACAGGACACTTTCCACCTCTGGCTCACTCTCGCAAGGTATTCTTCGAAAACAATACCAGTTCAAAAAAAACAGAAAATTTTTATGAAATCTTTTCAAATTTTTTAAATTTTTTATATATTATTGTAGGCTTCAAGCGAAGAGCTTTGGTGAGAGGGAGTTGAGTGTAGAGAGATGGAATTACACACTAGAAAGAGAGAAGGAGAGGTCCTCAAGAAAATAAAACATATCAGACTTTTTGAAATATAAAGAATATTCAAAGATTTATTTTTTCTTGGTCTGCAGCCATTTCGGTAATGGCACCTTTTTTGCTGCGGGCTTCTCTGTGGTTGCAGGTGGCTCTTCTGTTTTTGTTGGCTGTTCGACAGCCGCTGGAGTCTTCTCCACAGCTTGTTCTGCCAACTCTGGGCGTAAATATTCTTTCAGGTCAATCCCTTGGTTATTTAATGTTTTGTCTATCTTATAGGATTTATATCGGGAAGATGTGACTGACCTTTGTCGTAAGAAAATAGGACAATGGCAGAGGGCACCAGACCGAGATTTTGAAATGTTTTTTCCTTTGCTAACTTCTGAACTGGTGGGGTGATGACTGTACATGTCAACAAAACATCACAAAAATTTGGAACGAATGGGTGTCAATCTGTTCTGATATTGAGCTCACATAGATAGAAGGGTGTTTCTGGATGTGCAAGGACTTCCTTCTTCAAAAATTCTATTCCCTGTTCGATTGTCTCATTGGCTTTGAACACGGCCTCCACTTCTAAACGATTTGGAAATCGGAAGCGAATGTAGGTCTGAGATTTATTAATTTTGGAAGATTTAATCATGAAGACGTATTGATCAAACTTGAGGGAAATCACCATACCTTCTGATATACTTTTTTGTTTCTGTCCTTCCACTCCTTGGTTGATAATACAGAGTTTTCCTGCTTTTTCTGCTGCTGCAGAGCGAGATCACGCTTCAACTCTCCCATGGTTATTTCAACCTCTCAACAACTTAGAAATGGACCATTGATCTGATCTTCGTACCATCATCTGGCGGCGATTTGGTTGGCTTATCGCTTGGTTTCAATACTCTCAAATTCCTCTGAAATTCTTCTGTGACTTCTGTCTTCTGTTCCTCTACCGTCGTTGTTCCCTCCATGATCAACGAATGAATGATCGATACGAAAAATGACGTTCCATTTGACTTTTGTCTCGTTGTAAATTATACATTCCATCGCGAAAACCACAGGCTGCGCAAGGCCTCATCCAACAACCAAATGGCGACCACAGAGAGGAGAGCCAGCAGAGCTGATTCTTTCAGCAAAGAACTATCAAACATATACGCCGTCAGCCCTCTTCGACAGAGGAAGTCTCTGACGAGTGGAGGAGATAGCCCGCCAACAACAACAAAAGCACCTGCAAGCCCTCTATCAAGGAAGTGCTCTCCACAAGAACCTGGTTCGCCTGGAACTCCGCCACACTCGCCAAGATTGTCGGTCAAAGGTATCAATTTCATCGAAATCATCCATCTCACAAAAGAAGCATATTCGAGGCTAGCAGGAAGTCCTCTCAGAACTTCGGATGATGGCAGTCGTTCGAGGCCAGCATCTATTGATGTCAATCCTGATTCAGCTACGATCGGTTCAGCAGTTAGACGAGGTTTATTCTTGGATAAAAGACATTCTCTAACAGTAGATCCCCTTTCCATCGCATCAACCTTGAGTCCAAAGGCGGTACGTTTTGGTTTCCGACGTTTCGGACGCTTCTTATTTTTAGATTTTTGACAGCTGTACAGGAATCTCCCACAGAGACACGCAGCTCTTCTCCTCAGAACACCCCCTCCTCACCACCTAGAGATCCAAAACCGAAACTGTCACGATCGATCTCACAATCAGAGAAGAGACTGTCTGTGGCATCAACATCACCCGCTCGAAGACATAACCCGCTTCAACTACCGGGTAGAATCACCATTCCTGAGTCAAGTGGGGAACACTTTCTTTTTGAGGAGAATTTGACACGGAGAGGTTTATAGAATGTGAAAGATGATTATAGAATGTAATTTGTTGCTTGTCACTGGTTTCCAATCCTCTTAAATGAACAGTTCTTAAACGAATCAATTTAATGCCTTTGAGATGAGATCGGCCTGTTGCTTGTCGTGCTCCTTTTTGAATCCTGTGGCAGGAGATGCGGCGGAAGGTCTTCCGACATACTTGGGCCAGAAGCCCTCACCCTTGGTGGACTTGAGTGCTGTCTTGATGTGGGGTGCGATCCAGGACCAAGCTCCAGCGTTCTTGTGCTCTTCTTGAGCCCAAACAATCTAATTCAAAGTCAAAAAAGATGTTATGACGTTAATGTTGATGTCTTCATCACCTCAGCCTTGGGGTACTTGGCTACTTCGTGAGAGACGAGGTCAAAGGGGAAGGGGTACAACTGCTCCACACGGATGATGGCGACGTCGTTCTTCTTTGACTTTTCTCTCTCGTCTACGAGGTCAAAGTAAACTTTTCCAGAGCAAAGAACAACTCTTCTGACCTGTCATCACTCAGTCCTGCTTCCAGATGGGTGTTTGAATTTTGAATTGTGGTTTTGCCGCGAAAATGATATTCTGAGAGTGCAAATGCAAAGACTCACGCTGTTACCGGCGTTCTCGATCTCTGGTTTGACCTCACCGATGACTCTTCTGAATCCTCCGTTGGTGAAATGCTCCATTGGTGAGTGGCAGTTTCTGTGCTTCAAGAGGTTCTTGGGTGACATGACAACCATGGGCTTTCTGAAATCTCTGTGGATCTGTCTTCTCAGGGCGTGGAAAAAGTTGGCGGGGTCGGAGATGTTGCAGACACTCCAGTTGGAGAGCTGGGCAATCTGGAATTATGTTTAGAGGTAACCCTAAAACACACAAGACGCATATTGCCGCGAGTTAAAGCTGTCTTCATATAGTTTCCTTGTACACCAATGCTTGGCGGCTAACGCCTCCTCAAATTCAAAGTTTGATGTTGCACAAAGACGATATAGGAGGTGCATACCTGCTCCACTGGGCCGTCGGGGATGACATCTGGGTCAGAATCTGACATCTGCAAGAATCTCTCTAATCTGGCAGAAGAGTGCTCGGGTCCAGAACCGTCATATCCGTGGGGTAACAACAGTGTCAATCCAGATTGTCTTCTCCACTTGGCTTCTCCAGCGGCGACAAATTGGTCGATCATAATCTAGATTAAAATTTAATTGTCTGGTTGTAGATGCTGTCACTTTCATATAAAAAGATACCGTGATATTTCAGAAATAATTATGTGCTGTGCAGACGACAACAAAAATATCGATATATGTACCTGAGCACCGTTGGCAAAGTCACCAAATTGAGCCTCCCAGATGACCAAGTTGTTGGGGTTCTCGAGTGAGTAACCCAGCTCGAATCCAAGAACTGCAAACTCACTCAGAGAGGAGTTGCACACGTGGAACGCGGCCTGCTCGGGGTCGATGTTGTTCAGAGGTACGTAAACCTACAAGAATGATTTTGTGTCTCAAAATCCATAATCCATGGATTCTCCCGAGAAATTTCCGGGAAATTTCCCAGAATTTTTCTAGAAAATTCACCTTGTCACTGTTCTGGTCGTGCAAAACGGCGTGACGGTGTGAAAATGTTCCTCTCTCACAATCTTGTCCTGATACTCTGACGTGGCTTCCTTCCAACAACAATGATCCGTATGCCAATGACTCTGCGGTACCCCAATCAATATTCTGCCCACTTTCAATCACCTTCTGTCTCATCTGGATGATTTTCTGCGAAATTTCAGTTGGATTTCACGATCTTTATGGATGAAATAAAATGAGTTTGAAACGTACCTTGATGTTGGGGTGAAGGGTTACGTCTTCTGGGATGGTGTATAATGCCTTTCCTATCTTCTTCATTGTCTCAGCAGATACGATCTTATTCTTTCTGTCCAACTGTGTCTTGGACCTTCACTCTTCAGAATCCCGTGAAGATCGAGTAAATCCGAAATAAAACTGACCTAAAGTTCTGCCAGTGGGAGTCGAACCAGTCTGAGGGCTTGGTCTTGTATTCTGGTGACTCCTTGTATTTCTGTTCCAATATAGATTTGACCTTCTCGTCGATGGCCTTGATCTCACTCTCGTTCAGTGTTCCTAGCACTCAGTCACTTGTTGACTATTTTAATAACTTTGTTTCCATATAAAAATCCGGATACTACAGAATGATTTTCCATTGCCGTAACACCTCACATCTTTACGAGATTTTATTTCGATGCAGATGCACAAACAACAATATATAGATCTACTCACCCTCCTTGAGTAACTTCTCTTTGTATTGATCGAGTGTGGATTTTTGCTTGTCGATGGCTTTGTACATGACTGGCTGTGTAAATCTGGGCTCATCTCCTTCGTTATGTCCGTACTTTCTGTAGCAGATAATGTCAATAAATACGTCGCTGTGGAAGGTCTGGCGCCATTCGGCGGCGAGCTCCATGACGTGTGTGATGGCCTCTGGGTCATCTCCGTTCACGTGGAACACGGGTGCGTCTACATCATTCAGTGTTCTATTTATAGATGTTTTTGGATGTTTATTGTGCCAAGCGATGATGTACGATGATATTGTACAAAAGCCATATCGTGTCGAAATAAAACATTGAAAAAGGTGTCTCACGTGAAATCTTGGCGACGTCAGTGCAGTAAGTGTTTCCACGAGCATCTCTGGGGTCTGTTGTGAAACCAATCTGGTTGTTAATGACAACGTGGATGGTTCCTCCGGTAGTGTAGTTACGTAATCCGGAGAATCCGACGGTCTCATAAACTATTCCCTGGGCCGCGACGGAAGCGTCACCATGGAGCAACAAACTGACAGTCTACAAAACGTCAGAAATCTCATGTCAACTCGGTATTCACCTTCTTTCTGTCCTTGTCGTTGTTGATGTGTTGCTTGGCTCTGACTTTGCCCTCTACAACGGGGTTAACAGCCTCCAAGTGGGAGGGGTTCGCCAACAGTGACAAGTGGATGGCCTTTCCGCTCTTTGTCTGTCTGTCGTAACTTGTTCCCAAGTGGTATTTCACATCTCCGGAACCAGTGTAGAAGAAGTCTGTCCCTTGTGTGGAACCTCCTGCGAATTCGTGGAAAATAGCATCGAGGGGCTTGCGAACGACGTTGGCGAGGATGTTGAGTCTTCCTGTGATATGTTTAAAGGCTGGATCTGGTGGGAAAATGCATCTACAACGAACCTCTGTGTGCCATTCCCATGACAACGCTCTCAGCGCCGTGGTCGGAGAGTCTGTCAATCATGGCCTTCACTCCTGGAATTAAACCTTCACATCCGTCGACTCCGAATCTCTTTGTTCCTTGCCACTACAACTGTCAATCTCCAAAATATAAAATATTCACATTTTATTGTGATGAAATAGTACAAGCAAATAAAGACACTATAATCATCACAGAATCCGATATGATCACCTTGCGGTTGAGGAATAGTTCAAACTCTGTGGCCCAGGTGAGACGGTCGAGTATGCTTGTTTTGTCCTCCTTGCTGTAAGAAAACTGCTTTGGTGTCTCGATTCTATCTCTCAACCAGTTGCATCTGTCACGGTCTTGGATGTGCATGTACCTGTTTATTTCTCAGGATGACAATCATATGGAAGATGATCGAACAGAAACTCACTCGTAACCGATGGTGGTGCAGTAGGTCTCCTTCAGACGTTGTACAACGTCTCTCAGCTTAGCAGAGCTGTTAATGTCAAGCTGACGTCATACAAAATGGAAGATCTTACCGTCCCAAGAATCCGGATAATAAATCTCCAGACAAAGAGATCTCCTTGTCCATGTCTGCTTCTGTGAAACCATAGGTAGAGAGCTGTAACTCTACAGGCTCAGGGTGATGAGTAAGGCCGAGGGGGTCGAGATTGGCCAACATATGACCACGGACCTGCACAGATCAATACCTTTGGTGTAATGACAATGTCATTTGGAGGTGATACAAGATAATATTGATCTGATACCTGATAAGCACGGATAAGGTGCATGAGGCGGATGGTCTCTGGAGAACTGGTGGCTGGGCCCCCAGAACCACCACCTTGGACAGTGATGTGATCGCCAAAGGCATCTGGGAAGACAAAAGCCTCTCCGGGGCGAACGTTCTTCTCTACATTCTTGAAGTAAGAGTTCCATGAAGAATGGACAGAGGAGTTGTCCTTCTTCCAGGCCTCGAACATATCTTCAATGTAGTTGGCAGAAGAACCATTCAAAAAACTCTCAGAGAGTTTCTGTGGGGAAACAGCAGAGCCACATCTGATGGAAGATGTATGGAATCCTGATCATCGGTCAACTTTTTTCCAATTGAAGACCGATTGTGATCGCGATTACCCTTCAGGTTGTTAAGAGGTTGTCTAAGAGTACTGCATCGTAGAGTGGCGGTTGGCCGCGCCCCACTTTTGGGAATAGTTCTGCTGATCGCACCTAACATGTTCTCTGCAAGAAAACAAGGTGCTCACAAGCAGAAAGTTCTGAATCAGTCAGTTTGTAATTATCACATTTCATCACATATCAAGAATGCAGCGCAAATATTAAAAACAACTTTTGTTGAAAGAATGTTCGGAACGATGAGCTTACCAATAGAGGATGATTGAGGCGGAGTGCCTGGGTAATTTATGTCGACGGAAACTATTCAAATCCCCTTGGCCGGTTGTAAAATAAATATCGAGTTTTCTGTTCTGTGTGTCTCCTCGGAAACATGAAGAGGTCCTCTCTCATCCTTCTGAGCATGTCTTGCACAAATAAAATGAAGGCTGTTTCTGTATTTTATATATATCTTCAGACGACTTCTCTGGCCACTGGCATGTAAACACCGTGTGCAAAGACGGGCATTGTAGCTCTGTGTGGGTGGGCTAAGAGGGCAGCTTGTGATGTACGGATCATTCTTGCCAGCTTGAAAGATTGGACGATGGTCACCAGCTTAAGGATGAAGATGATCAGAGAATATACAGAGAGTGCTACGGCGGCGGAAATAAAGAGTGGAAGGTTTTCTCTGATGGATTTCTCGGCCTGCTGCATGTTCTCTTGGTGTCTGGAATTGAACTGAGGTACTCCATTGCGGTCCAATTGGTCTCTGTTGACAGCGAGGAAGATGCCCGCGGCAATTAATGATATGGCTGATAAAAGGAGGAGAACAATATTCAGAATGTAATACTGCCCACGTCAACCCAAATATTTTGAATGGAATGATCGAGTTTACTCACCACTCGTAATAGTTTCTCGCTTCGGTTCATGGCTCCTTTACCGGCCACATAAAGGACACAGAGCTGCAGACCAAAACCTATCCATGCCGCAGGTCCCCCAAAGAGAATGAATGGGAGGGGTAAAAGGTATAAGACCTGTTATTACATCAATGAAAATCTTGATGAAAGAGGCTTTTTGCTGCCTTGAATCACACAAGAATAGGCATTGTATGAGATTTGTTACTCACTGCAAGGGCTATTAGGTTCTTTTGAAGTGATACCGAGGCACGGCCGACCTCGTCTATGGCTTGTTGTTCAAAGAATCTCATTGTTTCAATTTATTGTTTTGTTACTGGTAATTCACTCGTCGTCTAAGTCGAGTGGCGTCGTCGTTTGTGATTGCGTTCGTGTTCGTGGGGCGTGTTTGTGATATCGGAGCTATTCTATCGTGATTATGCGCGGTTATTAACGTAGAAGACGGGGAAATTTCACTTGCGGCTCATGACTTTCGCCTTCAACGAGACATATGGCCATGATGGAGTTCAATGAATGAATGAACAGACCACGGGTTCTTTAAAGGAAATAAGTCTTTCTTTTTATTCGCGAAACAGGCAAAAATTGTGCCCACGAAAGTCTTGCGGTTGTAGTGCTCACATTCTCTAGCCTCAGAAGGATGATGAACGTCCCTTTTGCAACTGCACCTCCGGTCTCAATTTCTTAATGTTCATTAAAGCCTCAAACTTCGGTTTGGGAGCCGATGTTTTACTCTTGTCTCTCATGCTTTCACTCATCACTTCGTGCAGCTTAGAGCTCACAATGGTTGTGCCTCGCGCTCTGGCCTCCGCCAGGATTTGGTCTCCTACTTCCTTAAGGAAATCAGCAAGTTCTATTCAAGAGCAGTGTTTGCTGCAATAATAACCATAATGAAGCCTCACCGAATCGACTGACCGTAAGCTTGAGCGGTCTCCTGCCTTCTGTTCTCCAAATACCCACTGAAGAGTGAGCAAGTACAAGTGACAAGTCATGAGTTATTACCACGTGCGCGGGGATGTTTATTGAATTCCGTGGGCTTCCCGTTGGTGTCAACCTGTTGTTCATTAGATGAGGTCACGAGATGGTGAACTCACGATTTCGGTGTGCTTGGGGCTGAAGGTTTTGGCCTGTGCGTCGTCAAATTTTGTGAAGTTATATTTAAGATTTTTGTTTGTAATTGTGAAATTTTATTTAATTTTTGTTTGGCAATAAAAGATATATCTTTGCGGTTTCACCAATGACACTCGTTCCAATAAAATAATAAAGGAGTACAGACTTACGATGGTGCTGGTGAATCCACTGGTGTAGATGTCCCGGATCTGTCGTCAACATTATTTTCTGTTCATCAAAATCCAAAGATCGCGTCTGGTCTGGATGTAATCGAGTCCCAGCAAATGCAAAATATTTTAAATACAGACCTGGCCAGGTTGGCTATAATATCTCCAAAGGGCGACTCTCTCTTGGAATTTTTTGGTGATTTAGAATCCGATGACCTCAACAAAACATTGGACGAGTTTGTCTTCTTCAACAGACTCTGAATACTTTTGGAAAGATTCTCGTGTGATGACGTCACCTTCATACGTGGAGTCTTGGGAGAGCCTTCGGGAGAGGATTCTGTCTTTGTTGTCTTCTTGTCTTCCTTCTTCTTGATTTCTATTTCTAAATCAGTAATAAAAATGAGCCTCTGATCAATCGTTTGCTGACACCGAATGACTCCTCATTTGTCAGATTTGATGCTATGCATTCAATATTTTTTTAATCTGCAGGTTATACTCTCTGCAAATCGAGAATATATAGAGATTTTTTCAACAAAAAATACCAAAAAATAATTTCTGTCAGTGAATATTTTTGATTGCATAAATACACATCTGAATTGTGAGAAGATATAATATAATATTCTGAGCGATAAACACAAACACAAAAGTAAATAGGATTACCTGGCTCTGAAGCCACTGAAGGTTTCGTTGATATCCGTACCACTACAATCGTCAGTCGGTGGCATTTGACTGCAAATTTTACATTTTTGGGTGACATCCAGCCAGTCTTTCCTCTGTGTCTCTGTTTTACAGTCAATGCATAATTCTTTATCTGCTTTTGGGGTGATGGTGATGCAGTGCGGCCTTTTTGGTGAGCTGGAGGCACACACTTGTGCACCATTGAGGGTCAACATGCGAAGTGCTCGGCCTTCCAAGAAATCCTGGGCAGGTGAGCTGAGCGATGTTGGAGATGTAAGACTCACCACTTTGTTCAGAAAATAGCAGAGGTGTATGCTCTTGGTATGTCTGTACAGCACAAAATACCTCGTCTTCCAGTTTTTGAACAGAGAATGCCCGCTGGTGGCTTTATCACATCAGAGATGTGATCATGTCACCGATTTCACGTACCATACTTGTCAATGTAGCCCTCTTTGAATATTTCCAAGCTTGCACCAAATTGTTTTCTTTCAGGGAAGAGATCCAAGAATTTCTCTTGTGGAATGGGTGTTGGCATGTCATCTTCTATTTCAAATTGGGGAGGATCGAAGATGTTTCTGGCCAGGAGATTGCGATCTTCTCTGTTCATAAAGTTTCCCTCACTGATCGATCCTGCTGACCGCGACCTCTGAACTCGTGTCATGTTGATCGATTGGCACAAGCTGGCACAGCCGATGTTGCTGTCGGAATGACTTTTTTGCAGGTTCGGGCTTGGAAGGTTCTCCTTATGTATATCGGAGTTTTAAGCGATTTTGCGAGGGTTCACTCCCGCAGGCTTACAAAAAGTTGCTCAAATAATCATTATTGATGCACCAAATCAGATCAATATTACCCGGCGGACACGGATTTGTACCAATTTCAAAATTATCGTTTGAAGCAAATAATTTTTCAACAATCCCGGTACGGAACGCGAATGTCGCGGTAAGGTGGTTACCGGGGTGACAATCGCTTACCGCAATGATCACG
>MZNV01002284.1:0-22399 GCA_002081555.1 Protostelium mycophagum | reverse complement strand
CGATTTGATGGGTGGCACATCAGAACAAGATGTCGTGTTTGCTGTCAGATATTAGTATCAGAAATAGTGTGATATCATTACTTGTGGTGTCATAGTATTGGTATGGCGATTGGTTTGGACACGTTACGTTTGATGACGTGTTGTATGTCGACAACATCGCGTCCGGCGTTAAGGCGATATCATTACCACTTGAAAATCTTTCTCAATCAGTTCGATTTCTACAAACCGTTTAAACCATCACCTTGAGGAGACCAAATGCAATTGCCCTGATTGTACGGAGACTCCATTACCGGATATATTCGCGAAGTTCCCGCCAAAAATAGTGTCTTCGATTCTAACATTCCCCGCCATCCACAGACCACCTCCATACATTGCTGTATTCGTCATAAAATCACTGTTTGTGATTCTGATGATTGTAGACGATGATGTAGAGCGCCGCGTGCCGGTTGTAGACACATAAATCGCTCCTCCAAAAGATGACGCCTTGTTGAGAGAGAAGGTACAGTTGTAGATTGTCAACTTCGATGACACGCCTGTCCTCTTTCAACTTTGCAACCAGAATCCACTTACCGCTGATGAAAAAAGCACCACCTCTGATAGCACTATTATTCGTATAGATTGTGTTCTTCATCAATATTTCAGAAAATGGCAGTGGTGATACGATATAGAAGACACCACCGTTGTTGTCCCCAATGTTCCTACTACTTCTCAGCACCAGTTTTTGTACAGATAAAAGCAAATAAATTACCCGTAAAAAACGGAACGGTCAATCGAAAAAGATTGTCTCAAGGAGTTTTTGATGTTTAAAATAGCTCCTCCCACTGTCGCTTCGTTCCCATATGCGTATAGCTCATCCATGACCACATCGTCCACATCGTAAATGTAGATCATCCCGTTGTTCCCCTGAAGTTTGTCAAACGTGAAGAGGGTGGGGTGTGGATCGAACCCGGAACCTCTCAGCTTCGTATATCTGCTCACCTTATTGTTATGTACGGTATTCCCTTGCATGTTGACATTCACATATCCTTGTAGCTCTACAATTGCTCCTTGACCAGCCAAATTGTGCATCATTTTGTTTCCAATCAATGTCATGTTGGATGGGATGGCGCTGTCATAAACAGACAAGATGCAGGACCCTCTCGGTGATGTATTACCCGAACACGTGTTGTTATTGTAGACATGATGTACCTGTACATCATCAGTGAATGTGTATGCCGGCAGATATATACTCACCTCTTGATTTGTGAAAATGTAAACAGAGCCACCAGATGATTCTGCGCTGTTATTTGACCAGATGTTATTTTCTAAAACTAATTGTCTGTGGGTGTGAGCCCACACAGCTCCGCCCACCGTCACGGCTTCGTTGTATGTAAACTCGCAATCTACTATGATCAATCGCACGTTTAACATACAACTGATAGGTAAACAAAGATCTTACTGTTGATATAAAGAGTGTGATTGGATACATCGACATACACTGCTCCTCCTAACGACGCACTGTTCTTATAGAATCTAGCTCTTGACAGCTCCACATAGTCTATCATTCCAACAATACTGATGCAACCCCCTCTCATACTGCTATTCTCTTCCCAAGAGCCCCCTTCCACGTCTACAACGGTCAATCACATGGCTAGACGAGATACAGACATAAGCTCTGTATCGACCCATCTATATAGACAGCTCCTCCGCTAGTCTCGGCGTGATTCTTTATCACAAAACATTCCGAGATATTTAACACTCCGATTCTTCCATTTGAAAAAACAGCAGTCCCTTCATCGCCGATGTTGTAACTAAAGTTGACACTCTGTAACATCAGGTTGTCGATCTACAATGAGTCAGAGAGTGTTCAGGGGCGAAAAAGGATCGTGCCTGTCCGATCACACTGATCGCACTGCCAAGTGCAGCATTGTTTGAGTTGAAAGAGGTGTTGTAGACGTTCAACACATTGAGGACAGCATTTTGATTGATCTGTATGCATCCACCCGAATTACTCCCAGAATTATTCGTCATTACACCATTGTAGAACGTCACATTAGCATTCATTCGATCAGTGGAAATAGCACCTGGTTGAATGAGTTGTAGATGAGGGGTGACGCGACTAACCTCCAACCATAGGGGCACTATTGTTTGTAAAATCAAATCCATCTACAACGGCATTCATTATCCCGAGGACAAAAGCACAACCCCCTCCTGCGGTCAAAGCCACATTGTTTCTGATTGATATAGCTATAAGAATGTCAATTTTCCGAAGAGGTCGATTCACATACCTGAGAGGGTGAGATTGTCGACGTGCTCTGTGTACAGACACCCGCCAAAAACATTTGCAGAATTTCGCTCGCATCTCCATCCCTCCACAACAGTAGATGTATACTTCAGAAACATGGCGCCACCACTATTTGTGACCTTGTTACCATAGAAAGATGAGTTGTAGATGCTCAAAATATCTCACGCATGTTAGAACGGATGATATCTTAATCACTCACCTGTCTGTACACAAGTCACTCCTGCTCCATAGTGAGCGGAATTCGTTGTAAAGCTTGTGTTGTAGATGGTCACATTGTTGGAATTTGATATGTATAGTGCTATGATGACGTCATCACATGATAGCGTTGTAGATGGATCCTATTACCCCCATACATCCCGGTGTTCTCAGAGAATACGCTCTCACTCAAGGTCAGGTTCCCGCCATAAATATACAGACCTCCACTATCTGCAGGAGAAGTGTTGTTGTAGACCGTCACATTCTCTAATGTAGATGTACATTGGTCCAGAAATATTGGTCTCTTCGTGTTTTCCGAGAAAACAGTGTTGTAGATGTCCACCTATATTCATGTTACTATCCAGTCCTTACGTAAAATCGATCAAAGAAAATATACCTGACTGTTTGATGCGAAGATACATCCCGTTATACTCCCCGTATTTCCCATAAATACACCCCCTCTCACTACAACGCTACTGTTGTACATTCCGAACACCCCACCCTCTGCGTTGATGTACACATCACCATCACTGTACATGGTGCCATTGTAGATGTACAGACAATACAGTCCATTTGTGGGCCCTGAGCAGTCGATTGTGTTGTTGACGGAATAATATGATGTCACTCTTGAGTTCAAAAACCGGCCATATTGGGTGCCATTTGTATTCGTCTGTATATCTCAATTTACAACGTTGTAGATGAGCAATCTATCATCAACATTTTTGAAAGATTTGAAACTGACCGAGAGTATTCTGGAGTTTGTGATGGTGAATTTATCCACAGAAACCACTTGCGGTTGTGGCTATCGTCAGTCAGTTTTCCGTCAAACTTCGATCGTTTATTACCGAGACGAAATCGCTACTATCGATCTCGAGCACCCTTGTAGATGTCAAATTGAAAGGGACATAATCGCCCGATATCTGACATCTTGCCATCCTAACTTGTCTTATTTTCCCAGATATTTTACCCAATTTGAAGGCTTCTATTTGTTGTGTCCGTATGGACATATCTGATATGTTGAAGGAAGTGGCATTTGTTGCCACAACACGGCAGCCTGTTATGATAAGAGAGTAAAACGATTTCACACAGAAGCACATGCGGCACGTAGAGTTTATTGTATCTGCAGTAAACGCATCATGACAACCCACAATGAGTGTGGAGTCGCAACAACAGTCACTTATGCACATAGAAATATCATGATATCGGTCACCTTGTAGAGTTGTCGAGTTGATTCCGGCCCCATTGATGAAAAGGTTTGTGAAATTATTATGGAAGTATATACTTGGTCCGAGTCTGTCACAACTAATATTCGCCGCTGCAATGGAGAAATTGGAAGGTGGAAAGTTGTTGATGGCATTGCCCATCCTTCTCAGGGCTGGATAATAGTAAGATGACGTGTGATGACGTCATCGATATACTTACCAGGGATAATGTCAGTAGAGAGCTGTAGGGTGCCTAATATAAATTTAGCAAAATTGGAAAATATACACAGACCAATTGATACTAATGAAAATATTGAAAGTATTTGTTTTTTCTTAAAATATTGAATTTATTTGTAAAATAAACTTTTATCCTAACATTTTTTGATGCACAAAAAAGCATGAAAATACCTTGCTTATCCTGCACAAAAAATGTGTAGTTGTTCAGAAAAATTGTCACGTTGTAGATCGATACTATCATCTGCCCCGATGTCGACGGAAATGTACAATCGCTCGAGATCGTATTCTTGTCGACATATCTTATGTTAACACAGCTCACATCCTGTCCCACAATACTCAGATTCTTGTATGATACGCCCAAAGACACCGAAGCGAATTGTATTGTACTTGTTGTGTTGGCTATTCCTCAGTCAAATTTCATTTTTCTACAATTTAAAAATGTTTGGAAGATTTTTTATTTAATAATTTTGAGATAAAGTAAATCGAAATAAAAGGATCACCTGTGACAAGCTCTTTATCCATCCAAATGCAAGGCAATACAAATACCAAGGGCAATACGATTCGGGCAAATATAGTTTGAAGCTGCTGTTTAGCAAATAAATAAGGTGTCGTCACGCTGTTGTTGCATCTCATTTCAATTGAGACACTGATGTAGTAGATGGTAAATTGTATGGGTGTTCCTCCTAACAACCTGCTCATCTTGAATCATACTCAGATATGATCCAGAGAATGTTAATTTATTACTGGTAGGTGAGACTCGGCGTTGATTGATTATTCCACTGAGCAACATAACCGGAGGGGAGTCCAAACTTCAAATTATTTCCTTGAGAGACACATAGAGTCGAAGTATTGGTACAATATCTCTCTTGTATCACTGATGGTGAAATCACTCTGTCGCATTTCCGTTAAATCAAGATTTTAGGGCCAGCTGTTGATGCTCACCCACATGGCTGCCAATAAACGACAATCGAATTACTTGAGACAACATAATCCCCGCTGCAGTTCGATTATTTCAGAATGACACCAAGATCCTCACTTGGCAGAGCCTCGTCCTCTTGCGAAGGAGAGGTCAATAAAAGAGCCGTTGAAAGCGTATCGGCAGGGGACAGTCACTTGCGAGGTTGACTCCAAGAAGGTGATGCAAATGAGAAGCAATGTGAAGAGGCTTCTCATCGAGCACTGGCAAGCCGAGAAGTGAGATTTTCGGCCGCCCTTGTGGTTGTCGTCAGTTTGCCCGTAACCTTGGAAACATTCGGAATTTTTATTTTAATCTTCGAAATTGAGAAGAAATGAGATCGATTTATAAATAGAACCAAATGGCAACATCTGCACAATTACAGAGGCACTCAAGTTGTTCTTTTGTGATCTGTACATCAGCATATGTTTGTGTCCTATTCTCTTCGGATCTCCAGATGTCATCTCAGTATTGGTGTTCAGCCCATTTCTTCATTTTTCAAGATCCCTTCACTGGTTTCATTTGTGTCAGCGCTTCTGCCCAAATGAAACGTTCAGTGACAAAGATAACAAATTGCCGCAGAAGAATACAGATTTCATTTATTTCAGTGTGGTTGCAGGCCAGTCCACATGTTATTGGCGTGATTCCTCAGCATCTTGTGCAATGAACTGAAGAGAATGAAGAACAACAATCCCACAAAGAAGAAGAAGAAGGGTACCGTCAAGTCCTACGATGTGTCAACTTCAATGACAGACTTGGCATACGATTCCAACATGTTAAAGAGGTTCTGATGTATATCACCGCAGACCAACTACAACGCTTACCTTCATGAATGTGTTCTTCGTCATTGGAACGTCAGGACTGTCCGGTGTGTAAATATTACTGATCTTCATCGTTGAATTTCCTTGAAATTTCAGTACAACTTATTTTATTCGAAAATCAAATGAAATTTCCGAAAGTTCTTTGAAAATTCTGACCTTCTGGGCGCCTTTTCCTCTCCGTTGTGGGAGTGTTTATGAACATCATACCGTTATTAATCTCCGGTAACTCCGGCGTGAACTGTGCGGCAAGAGAGCCCATATTCTTTCTGATCAAAATACCTCTCGTTTGCTAATCTCTCAGAAGAATTCACAACGACAATAACATTCGGTACAAAAATGTATTCGGAAGGCTGCGCGTGCATCTCAAGGATGCGACTTGTATAAATTTGTGTGCCACTGTTGCGGCCTTGCCGCAAATCATAATCGGAAAGAATATACAGTGAAGGAGGTGGACGAAATACTCACATCATCAATTTGGGCGATTTCCTGGAATCTGGGGCTTTGTCTACAACGGTTAACCATATCTCAAAAATTCCAAAAGAAATTAATCTTACATTTCGGTAATGGATTCAGCCTCAATTTTCATCTCTAAATCGAATAACTCCGATTCAATTGAATCTACCCTTTCGTCTGTCAACTCCGGGTTTTCAAGCAACTCTTTGGCCAACTACAACGCGTCAACAGATTTTTTGATGGTCTACATCGAGGAAATTTTTGGATTGAAAAATGAGGCTCTTACCGATTGGATTGTCTGTTGGTGTTCTGCGTCCTCCACTTGAATTTTGTCATCAGAAGACTCTGCTTTTGGACTGTTTTGTGGACTATTTTGTGTTACTTTATCCATACTTAGCCTGTAGAATTATTAATTTAATCTACGCTAATTAAAACGTGGATTCGGTTAAAGAGGTTTTGGGATTTATGATGATGGCTCTGCCAGATGTATTGTGCAAGACAGACTGTGCAGGGGTAACACACTATTTGATGCGTGAACTAACCTTGGCACCTTTCCCTTTGTGTTCTTTGGTATCAGATTTGAATTCGACCCAGCCTCAATGATCTCCATTCTTAATTGCTGTATGGTTTCTGGCCTGATGTTCTTTACTTTGATTCACGAAAGAAATTATCACCTCAAGCTCTTTAAATGTTCTAGAAAATGTTCTCTCTGATTAGATTGGAGGCAACAGATCAAGACAATGACGCCCAATCTAAGATCAAATCAACACGGACATTTGCCCAACTGAACTAAATTACCTTCTCAAGTTCAAAGTATCGTCGTCAGAGTTCAAGAACGATGGCAGATTCTGTGAGAAAGGTTCTCCTTGCTTTGTGATGTCCTCTAAAGCGGCACAGAAAATGGGTGGGTTCAACTCTGCCGGTTCCGCGCCGATTTGATCAAGAAGGGCAGGGCGATTTTCGATCAAACTGCGAAACTAATTTTCAACTTGATTTCTGGCGGGAAAATAAAGAAGGTACCGGAAAGAAGAACACTCACAGACGCTCGAGTATGGCACTCAGAATGTTGCAGTCTAAAAGATCCAATAGACAGTTGATGTGTTGTTCGGGATTGCTGAGAATACTGTTCACCTATGTTTTGTCAAGAAGGTTGATCAAACTGGCAAATCAGAAATACCAATCCATGATTTGGTATCATATCATTGATCAAATACTTGGTGTGCTCACCCACAAGACAATACAATCATCTTCTGTCGAGGTCATCTGTCTTCTCTGACTTTGTGGCACTGCTGTTCCTGTGTGAAACTGATACCATCGGTCAAACTGACATCGCCATCTACAACTCGATTTCCGGAAGAAAATTGAATTATTTATTTTTGTTTTGGGTCACCAAGTCAAGAGGTTGTGCAGAGATCCATAAGCTTGACAGACTTGATAATCGGTCATCTTTACAGTCAAAAATTTGTCCTCTGACATCTTCTTCCCTTCCTCGAAATTCTCCTTGTACTTCTCGATCGCAGAGGCTGTGTTTTGTCAGCGAAATTCCGAAGAAATCTCGTGGAATTCACCTCTTGTGGGCAAGATGGCTGCGATTTGGTTGACTGTGTGGCCTTTGTATAACAACGCGATGGTCGCATAATGATTTCCTTCACAAAATCAACTTTGCATAGATCTTTGTACCGACCTTTTGTGATTTTTTTCGGCTCTACAAAATATCTGTAATGCTTAAAGACATATTCCTTCTGTCTCTGTGGGTCAGCTGATAGACATGAGTTCATTTTGTTTGCATGATTTGATGACGAAGACATACTTTTTTTGGTCATGTGTAGACCCACTCTTCCAGATCTGTACATAGTGGTCTTGTCAAAACTGTCACTCGGTTCCAAGAACAAGATTGCACCCTCATGGGGGAGTGCGGATATGTCTCCGTTCATGTTCTCGTCGACAAGTGTCTTTATTCCGTCTACTTTGCAGACCTGAATCAACGTCAGAATGACACGTCACCAAACGTAAAAAACAGGCTATACATCTATAACGCAAAAATGAAGAGGTAATACCTCTATAATATGGTCCACTGTCTTACTGGGACCACAGACCACTCTTCCATCAGACAATGATTGTAGACTTCTTATCAATATCCCTCCTGCTCTTCCTGCTCCCCTCCCTATGGCTATATCTATCCCCTTGTACGATCTATAAATAGATCAGATATGTATACAGAGCGAAGATGGTGATGATGAAAGACGAGAGAAGCTCACCCGCCACGGTATGAATTTCCGGTCTTATGGAAGTACCAGATACCACTCTGTTGTTGTAACTTATCACAATGTGTGAAGGGATCGTGATGAACGAGGACTCCGTCAGTCTCCTCATCATTCGTGAAATAAAATTCGATTTCGAGCAATCTGAGACATTTCAGGTCAAGAGAGATGACTTCAAGTGACCTGTGAGGTTGTTTGTTGATGCGAAGAACGACATTGTTTAATAGGAAGTTGGCCAATTTGGTGAAGTAATCTTCATATTCTTGATCCGTCTTTAAGGTCTCAACTGGTATCTTTAACCACTCAGAGACCTCTCTCTGCTCCTCTTCAACATCCGATCTGATATAATCAGATCTTATTCATATTTCTCTCAGGTGTTCCCACTTTGCCTTCTTCGGAGAGGCAACCTCTTCCTTTCCATTTTCTATCGCTGGATCTGCTTCTATTTTCCTCTTTGTTTTTGTAACAAACTTATCCATCTTATAGGTGAATAGGTGATTGATCCGGATCTGTGTTAAGAGGGCGAGTCGTTGTTGAGCACAGCGGCTGATTGTGAGAGTCTGACGGCCCAGTGTCACCGTTCGCCGAAGCATTCGAGGAATTGCACAATATTTTGGGACCTTATTGTTGTAGACGTTCCGTTGAGATATTATTTCTATTATGTAAAATGACACCAGCTTCCTCCATGAAGGAGCGCAATTCTAGAGCCAGCATCTAAAATGTGCTCAAAATGAAGAGGAAGTAGAGGAACATTCTTACTCTCTTTGGGGGCCTACTACTATGGTTTAATGAACATATTAAGAGTCGTATCTGTCAACCCCATAAATAGACGCTGACGAGGACCCGACTTTGTGTTTTCTCCTCTGTACACAGAAAGATTAATAGATGATTTGATAGGGAGTCCTCCAGTCTGAACTTGAGTGGGTTTTTCGTGGTTTGTTGTCAAGGAGAAAAATTCCGAAACGGTCGGAGGTCGCCGTGTTTGTCGCAGCTTCTGTTTTGCTGGACACAGATCAGAGAAGAGAGGGATGTCCAAATGGTGAGTGTTTAGCACACCGTCTGAATCAAAGAAAAGAAGATATTGACAACACTGATAGAGTGACAACCCCTGCACGATTACATTTGAAACGCCAGAAGATGATACTCATGCCGATCCCACCTCTCCACTGACCCAGTCGAGACACAGTTCGAGCATGATCCTTCCTACAATAGACGATAAGAAGATCAATATGGCAGAAGGCCCTTCAAATCCAAAGGTAAAATGTGCCCAAATCTCATCATGGCTTCAGTTTTGTTTGTGTCGTGATTTAATGTCAGCCAAGCGTTGTTGATCAGGTCTATAGGTATCAATTCAAACAGAAAACTGGGCACCTGATTTCTCTGGGGGAACACGGGATTATTTCAGAAGATCACCAAGAGGAGATGGTTCGCCTTCCATCACCGACTCACCAGGAAGAGACCTGCCTCTATTCCACTCGGTACGTACCTCTCTTCACGAAATTTTTATAATGATGAGGTGAAGGATGGTGGGGAGTTGAGAGCGGATAGATATTTAAGATTGGCGAATAATTCGGGTCTTGATGCTCTCTGTCAGATGGAGATGAATAATCTGTCCAAGAGATCCAGATCTGGATCAACCTCCTCCGGCACCACTCTTACAAGGAAGAGTACACACGATAAGGTCTAATATCCTCTTCTTCTTTTCTGCTGTTTTAATCATCTCCCAAATGGATAATATTGAGTGTCTTCAGGATCGAGATAGTGAGATAGAGGCAATACCGTATAGATCTGCAGACCTACCCAGCACAGACGATTTAGAGGATAGTGAGGTGTGTGAAATTTCGATGACTTGTCTCTGAAATCCACAGGTATCTTTTTCAGATCATAGTGGGAGCATATCCCCAATGATAAATAGAAAAATTTCTATTTCTAGCAGAACGAGCTCTGTTGTCGAAATGTCAGTTTATTATATTTTTATTACATTAATCAGATTTATTTCAAGAATATTTATTTTTTCACTGATATTGTTCTACACACGTTTTGTTCGTTGTAGACACGTAAATGTCAACTGCCTCGTTGTAGATATCAATTAACTGTTCCCAGAACAGACGACTTGGAGACTGCGCGAAACTCTCTTGACGGGATAAATATAGTATCAAAAGAGAGGGGGAGGAATTTCCTGACGAGAACAAGGGAGGGTATATCGAAATTGAAAGACTCTGTCAGGTCACAGTTCCAGAGAACAGACTCCAAAAGTAACATCATGAAGGTGATGACGTCATCAAATCGAGAGAAATTTCAGAGAAAATTCATCTTCAATTTTTTATAAAAGTTGGAGGAAATCTGATTTTCCAGACGAAAATTGGAGATCTCCGCGGATCTACTGGAAGTGGCTCATTCTCCGGGTCAAACCCTGGGTCACCACACACAGCTTTAGAGAAGCAACCGACACTCTTAAATTCTACGGGGACATTTGAAGCAGTAGATCTCCCTCCATTCTCGCCCGTGGCACGCACTCGAGGATTTGGCAGTAAGAAATCACTTTCTATTTTGCTGGAGATTTCGAAGATATCTATGTGTTGTTAATAACCTTTTCGTGCCTGACTTCTGTGCCATCAGACTGCAGTTCACTGTTCATTCTTCAGGGCACAGCCGCAGACAATTTTTAATGTTGAATAATTACGAATATTTACCACAATAAGAGAATAAATGATTGTAGAGACGAATTCAGAACTGAAACTGTCATATCGGAATAAAGTGATGGTACCGGATGATGATTCAGATGAAGAAGGAGATCCATCACCAGAGACACAAGCAAAAGTATTAGCCACAAGGCATTTCTTCTGGGAATATTACTGGAATATGTTTCAATACGTCGAGTCGAGGGAGGAGAGGTGCGTTTACATCGTTGTAGATATTTCCCGCCAAAAGAACGAATATCCGAGTGTAGTTTGACATGATGATAGGTACAGAAGGATGTTGAAACGAGCGGAAGGCGAAAATCTGCTGAAGATGAGGGAACAATTTTTTGAGGAGGAGACCAACAGACTAAGAAAGAGGAGGTCAAGGATGGGGGCTTCAGACTTTCAGATTTTGGCGCGAATCGGTCGGGGCGGTTTCGGGGATGTATTTCTCAGCCGACACAAAAAGACTGGGTCAGTTTTTATTTTTCGCGAAAAACGACGAAAATTCGTTTTTGGCGGTAAAATTCGAATTTGAACATTGAAATCGGATAGGGAGGTGATGGCGATGAAAAGAATGAAAAGAAGTTTTGTAGAAACAGGAGATAAGACCGGCTCTGTAGAGAACGAGCGACAGGTTTGAATTCTTATGAACAAATGTTCTAAAAATAGCACTGCCACTTGCTGAGACAACATAGGTGTTGGCTGATAACAGTCAATCCTCTTGGCTTGTCAAATTGAAGTATTCATTCCAAGACCACAAATATCTATATTTAGTCATGGTAATTATTTCCATCATTTTCAAGTTGAAAAGTTAGAGTCGAATTTTCTGAGAAAATTCTGATACGTAATAGGATTATATGCCAGGAGGTGACTTGAGAGGATTAATGACCGCAGAAACGAGGTGAAATTTCTTCGAATTTTCTACCGAAAATTCGAATTTGACCGTTGTAGATTCTCAGAATCGGATGCCCGAATCTACTTTGCACATATTCTGATGTCCATTCTAGAACTCCACAGCTTGGGGTTTACGCACAGAGACCTGAAGCCGGAGAATTTTTTGATTGCGAAAAACGGGCAACTCCGGATGGCAGATTTTGGACTTTCTAAAAATGGTCTCAGAGAGCGCGAAAAAAAATTAACGGTCAGTCTACAACACAATATTTTACACGAAAATTCTGAGAAAATTCAGGACTCTTGGAGGCATTTTTCTTCAATGGCATCAGAGCCCAGAAAATCTGTGAAACTTCCAGAAAATTTCATACTCATTCCTGGAATGAAGCGACTCCAACTGTCAAATAGAAAATTATCCGTAGTAGGTTCCCCCCACTATATGGCTGTGGGTAAGATATCATATCCTACATCTCATCAAACATCTTACCCGGATCATAACGAGAAACTTTCTTCGAAATAAATTATACATCTACACCGTTGTAGATGTACGAAAAGTAATCTGAAAATGATACAGAGGTATTAAGAGGACAAGGATATGACTCCACAATTGATTTCTGGTCACTTGGGGTCGTATTTTTCGGTGAATATTCCTCCAAAGACGTCCCAATTATTCTGACCGTTGTAGAATTGATCGTAGGGGTGCCCCCTTTTGATGGAGATTGTCCAGAGGAAATTTTTGACGCGGTGATGAACTACAAAACATGTTTATCCGATGCCTTCTCACAATTATCTGAAGCCGATTTAGGCCCTCCCGCCCGACAACTGATCAATGCGTAAGTCGGCACATCTACAACTACATCTTTCCAACTTAAATACTTTAAATACTGAAATAAACAGGTTGATCTGTGAGCCAGAACAAAGGATCGGCAGAGGCGGCCTTTCGGACTTTAAGAAATTAGAATTTTTCGAGGGATTTGACTGGAAAGATTTGGAGAGCATGACACCACCCTTCGTACCGAACCTTTCCGGGGATGCGGATCATTCTCATTTTGAAAATACGAAGGAGTTTACGAATAACTCACAGTGGATGATGGCCAGCATGCAGTTTAAAGACGCTCCTCAGGTACCGTTTTATTGATTCTTAACGTGAAAAGAAAAAAATTGCAAACATATAACATATCTTTGTACGTGATGTACTTGATCATTAGAAATATAAAGTTGTGGCGCTTTGCGAGATTGACATTTCACAGGTGGAAAACATCAATCTGAAACCACTGCCGAATTTCTCCTATAACAATATAGATATAAGTGATATGACGGGAAAATGACAACGAGGTAAGTAGCCTCTATACTATATATATATGCCACAATCGCTCATATGTTTTAGATTTGTAGAATTTATGTACATTTAGGCATCAAATGAAGTCTTGTATAATAAAGACGATTTAATTGTTTTCGTTTCGTTTCTCCGTCGTCTACAAAGACGAGGAAGGGGTGGGAAGTGTACAGATTGAGACGCGGATGATTTGTCTCTTTCGTGAATATTTATTCTGCCACGCAACCATAAAGGTATGGTACTGCAATTCCTTACCGCGACCTGCGTTAACTGACGAGAAACTATTGTGCGGGCTTACGTCTGTTGTGTTGGTTTTGGCACATCCCCGAGAAAAAAATCAGATCTTCTCGGAGGTAAATTATCCGTTGTCTGGCTTGTCCATCACAAATCCAAGTGTTGAGACATGGCAACCTACAAACAAGTGGAAGAGGAGGAGGAGACAGTCGAGCTGACCAGTGATGAGAGTGGGTGCATCTTTTTATGAATTGATTTGATTACCAGTTTGATATATGGGATTGATGTCAGCAGATGTTTTGGAAGTTAAGTCACCGGAGTTGCCAACAGATAAGGGAGATATGGTAATGGAAGAACCACCACAATTCTCAAACAGAACGAAGAAGGTGGACACTTTACGTTCTCGAAATCATTCTTGTTCTGATCTTTGGACCAGATTTTGACTTTTGTATACTGCTGGCAATTCTTTGGTTTAGGATTATGGAGTGAGTGTCTCGGTCTTGATATTGTACATCCACAAATTGAAATTGACGAAGAAAGCGTCCGGTCTGGGCCCTTCCATCATGGCCATATCAGAGCAGACAGGCGCCGATGTAGAAGCTGCAGGAGGAGTATTTACTGCGAGAGGAGTGTTCTATCTCGCCGGCTCTTCCGTCGCTGGATTTCTCATGGGAGGTCAGTCTTTTGCTTCAAATGACGACTAAATGTATCAGGTCCCCGCACACATCTGATCATCGCCATCCTACTGACTGTGTCTGGTACAACTATGCTATTCTTACCCTTCTTTACTAATTTGTGGGTGTTTCTGGGTTTTGTTGGCTTCCAATCATTCGCTGCAGCCTTCTTAGAGATAGGTGACCGCTCTTTCATTTTTAAATTTAAATTTCAATGTAAATATTAAAAATATTAATTTCATTATCTCAATAAATTATTATTTTATTATTAATAATTTACATTAAAACAGGAGTAAATGTATTGATTATGAATCTATGGCGTAAAGAGGCCGCACCATGGGTTCAAGGTACACGTGGTATCATCTACATAGTTGTAGACTGACAAAAAAAAGGTATGCATTTTTCCTTCGGTGTCGGGGCTTCTGTCGGGCCATTTTTGGTGGGTGTTTTTCTGGAGGGATTTGAGGCGGCAAACTCAGCTCTTTTTGCTTATTGGGTTATCGGTGCCTCAGTGGCACTTGCAGGTAAATTTCAATGAATTTTCCCGCTTTTTTTATTACGTAAACAGGATCATTTATTTTCTGAGAATTTTAAATTTTAAAATTGTAAATTTGAATGATTTTCGATACTGAAATAGACAGCAATACCTTCATTTTTCTACGCATCACCTACAGGAGCGAAAGACGAGCACACAGAAGGTCACACAAAGAAAGGAAGAGGACAGATAATGTATCATGTACTTGTCGGTGTCATGGCAACCTACCTCCTTCTATACGTTGGCGCGGAATCTTCCCTGGGAGGTGTGCATCTACAGCTGTACTATTTTGTTTTTCGAAAATATAAATATTTTTCGAGATCAGAATAATGACAAACTACAACGATGTAATGAGATACAGGGTGGATATCTACATATGCCATTCAGGTATATGAATTTGACGACGCGAAGGCTGCCTTCTTAGCTTCTGCATTCTGGACATCTTTTACTGTTGGAAGAGGAATTGGTGGTAAGTGTCTTTGTGATGTCATGTGATGATATCATGGGATAGGATCTAATAGATATAGTTCCACTGAGTATGAAAGTATCCGCGAGCATCATGTTACTTTCCGATAAGATATTGGCGGTGATTGGACTCATTGTGTTGGTCGCGCTTGTACACTTGAAAAGTGCCGCCATCTTGTGGCTCATGACTGTTCTTTTGGGTGAGACCATATTTTATTCGATACTCGATTTATTATATTGTATTTTGTTTCTACAGTGGACAAAACGTTATTTACAATTTCAGGTCTCGCTTTTGCGTCAGTATACCCAGCGGCACTTCTGATGCTCCCCGAGAAGGGAGTTGCACTCACAAGCAAGTCTTCAGGACAGCTCATCGGTAACCCCCTTGTCTAAAAATCTCTTCTGACTTTTTCAGTGGGTGGTGCAGTCGGAGACATGGTCATGCCAACACTAGGTGCGTTCTCACTTATAGAATACTCAACTGAACCTATTCAGTGGGCATATTGATGAATGTCTTCGGACCAGCATCTCTACTGAATATATTGGTGGGGTTGTCTGTGCTATCTTTCGCCTTGTATGCCATCGCTGAGCTTGTGCTCATTCCTAAAGTGAAGAAAAACCAAGAGTTTAGCACGGTAGAGGACGAGAACGCAGAACTTTGATAAAATTGAGACAATTATGATCCAAGATTTTCAAATCTCCCGCCAAAATTTTAAACCCTAAACCCCGAAAAAGAATGAATATTTTTATTCCTCCACCTTGAAGTTCTTACACATGTCCCAGTACTGCTCAGACCACCTGCTGTTCAGGTATTTTCTCACGGCTACTTCTGTGGCGGGAGATTCAAATTTAAATCCTTGAAAGTTTGCCTTGAGTATGGTGCCTTCCCACACGAGATGGCAGAAATTTGGTTTTTTGTTTTTCAACTCCTCTTCTGTCTCGTCCTCTTTGGTTTTGTTCCAATCAATACGATTCAGCATCAGCTTCTTAAACCTGGATTTATTATTATTTTATTTTATTATTTTTATTTTGTAGAATTTGTCGTGTAAAACAGAAATAAATTTATTTGTTTGTGGATTTTTAGCAAAATGGGAGAAATATCACCTTCTGATCGACTTGGTTGCGCCTTCTACAATAACCACAGAAAATTGTGGCTGTACGATGGCACATCCAGTCATGAAGTTCTCTCGAATATTCGCGTCCACTTTATATTTGTGTTGGGGGTGGGATAAGTCTAATATCCTGAAAACTGCGACGTGTGTTCCGTTGTTCTAATAAAATCAGATTTTCCTCAGAAAAATGACAGTGGAGAATTTATTTTGGAAAAGAAAAACATCCACAAATTGTAGATATTTGCAAGTTGTAAAGAAGAGTGCAAAAATACCTTGGCGTCCACAGTGAGTTTGTCCTTTGTTTTCTCTTTTCTTTGCTCCTTTGTGAGGGCTCTGGCCGCATTTCTGGCCTCATGATTTGCTATTCTTGAAGCTGTCTGCCTCTTCACCTCGTTTTCAATCTCTGTAGGGTTTGCTGATGCCTCAGCACCTGTTAATCATCAATTCATTTTTTTATAAAAATAAATCTTCATTTCTTTATTTTGAAAAATAAAAATAAACGAACCTAAAACTCTTGGAAGATTGGAAAGTTTGATCTTAGGAGCGGGAGCTTGTTCTATTCCCATCAAGACCCTCTCTTGCCTCTCTTTCTCTCTGTCAGCTCTCGTCTGTTTACGAAGTTTTTTTCTTTCTTTAGGGGTCAAGAACATGGCGAGTGCGGGTTTTTCGTCGGGTTCTCCGGGGGGTTTTATGGGGACGGGGTGCTCCACGTAAATTGTGATTTCTTCCATTTTGACCTGGCCGAATTTTCCACCGTCTACAACGAGTCAGGACGAGTTAATATCAAAGAAAATAGTTCGAAAAATTAAATGAAAATAGAATAGAGACCTTGAGGACCATCGAGATCAGAGTACTGCTCATGAGGTAATAAGAACTTATCCCACCACTCTACATCAGGTATCGGCTCTACAACTCTCCTCTTTTCCTAAAAAAATCAAAAAAATCCAGAAAAAATTAAAGAAAAAATGTTGATAGAACATACCTCTTCGACCGCAGTAGCAGCGGAGGCCGTTCCTTCTTCTGCTTTGACTTGTGCAGCTGGCTTACCTCCTCTCTGTTTTTCTACCCTCTGTTCAATATCTTTATCTCTTAAGAAATTGAAGCTGCGCTTGGCGCGCTCGACAGACGGAGCCTTTAGATTTGGGTCTATGTGTGTTGGCTTTTTCTTCTCTACAGGGGCTGGTGCAGATGTCTCCGCCGCTGGAATTGATATCGAACTGCTTGTTTTGGAGTGCTTGGCTTTTTGGTTGACCTGCGATCATGAGAAATGAATGGTGGAAAAAGAAGTCATTTCTGAGCACCTTGAGTGTTGCAAAGAGATTGGGATTTGTTTTGATCTCTATGCCGACCTTTGTGTCTTCAGGCTTCTTCTCTCCTTTGTCCTGTTCAAAACATCAGATCAAATTATTTAATAGTGGGAATGATCACCTTATTAATCTTGGCGAGTTTCTCTTGTATACTCTGCTGTAGACTAGCCATACGTTCCTTCTTCTCTTCATCGTCCTTTTTCTTTTTGCCTCTTTCAGAAACATCAGGCTTGGTGACTTCCTCTTTCTGTTTTGTTAATTCCTGCTGGAGGGCTGACTTTTGCGCAGAAATACTAGCCATTAAAGAGGAAATGTCTAGATTGAGTCCTGGTACATTAATGGCTGGCTTAGGTGGGGCAGCTGCATTTCCGTTCGAATTTTTAGAATTGGGAGATGGACTTCTCGCCCTCTTTCGTCCGTCCCTATCTCTGTCTCTGTCCCGTCCTCTATCTCTGTCTCTGTCGTGATCTCTATCTCGGTGACTTCTAGAATCTCTATCTCTTGACCTATCATGGTCTCGTCCCCTATCATCTCTTCTGTCCTCTCGATGAGAGTCACGATCCCTGTCTTTATCCCTTCTCTCGCGATCTCTCCGTCTATCGTCATCATGGCTAGAATGAGAGCTGTGACTCGATTTGTGTCGCTTGGACGAGCCCTCCTCCTTGCTGTCCGACATTTTTGGTGATTCGATCAAGATGATTGGCTGTGTTGTAGTTGTTCCTTTTGTCAAAACTTTTCTGCAACCTTGTCAAAGGGCAAGTCCCCACTGCAACATGCAAAAGTGACACAACACAACGAGAATGTACAGAGTCACACAGAATTTGCATTAAGCTCCCATTTTTTGCTTTCATTTTGATGTTGATGTATGTTTTAGACGTTAAGTCAAGAGAAACTGTCTCTGTCTGGACAATTTGCAGCGAATTCGCCACTTGTTCGATAAATGGAATTTCGAAGGAGGACACTGTTGTAGTTGTTCCGTACTTCTGATCTGTGAGATCAGAATTAGATCGATATCAGCCCTCACAACAGCACACATTGTTCTTTGTGCAGTTCTCCAAATGGCGTCCAAACATCGCCTGGAAGAGAAAGCTGCCAGACAGCTGGCAGAAAATGCTTCTGGTGCAAGTGATTCAGACAACAATAACTCGAAGAATAAAGCGAGTGGAAAACTTCCCTCTGCAAAGAGATTTAAGAAATCAGAAATAGAACAACTTCAATCTTCACTAGATAAGATCTTTGAGCAGGTAATCATCATTTCAAAGACGAAGACCGATCTTGACAAAACTTTTCTCATTCTCCTCTTAATGGTCCTCATTGAAACAGATCTCCTCCCTCCGCTCAGACTTTTCGAAAGAGACAGATGAGCGGCAAAAGCTTTCAGAACGTATAGACACACTCAGAGAGGTTTTAGAACCCTCTAAGCCCACACCAAAGCCCAAAATTCCAAAACAAGAACCACCACACATCGAAAAACGAGAACAAACTGCCTCTATGAAGGCCGAAGAGAAAAAGCAAAAGGTTGAGAGAAACACTGAGAGTGCACCAGAGAGGGCGAAATCAGTAAAGTCAATCAGAGGTGATGCGGTGTGGGAAACCAACATAAAGAGGCTCATCAAACTCCGACGACCGGACGGTACTTTTGATCTGAGGAAAGTGACGCTGCGTGACGACAAGGCATTCTACAACTGGCTGCACACGACAAAATCCAGATATAATCGGGGTCTTATGCCTGAAGACAGGATGAAACAATTGGAGGATATTGGATATAGAGATGATAACATAAGAACCAACGGTATCGGCAAGGGTCAGTTTTGTCTTTGCATTATTTCCACACCACAACGTGGAACGCACATCTTTTTCGAACTTGATCGAAAATATCTTGCAAATACAAACAACACAGCAAAAACGACAATCAACATCAAAATTGTTCTGAAAAAAATAGTAAAAAGAACGTCAAGTGATAGCGAAGACGAATCGGAGTCAGAATCCAAATCTTCAAAATCCTCAGATGACGACGTGAGTCCTTATCACCCACGTTTTATACGTGCTGACAAGCTATCAGGACAGTCCACTATTCAAAGAGTTCACCACAGAAGAGGTATACCATTCGTAGAAGTAAGATTTAACAAAATGCCAGGCAGACAATCATGTTCGAGAGGTGGATTGTCTTGACAAAGGAGTGACTGATATCTTGCTGGAATACAATTTGGACCAGATGCACAATTGGATGTGGTAGGAGTTTGTGACTCTCATTCACTGGGAATATGGACAGTGTGGTATATGCAAAGCCATGTTTGAATCATGATTGATGAAGCCTTCTGATGCTGCAAAGCAGCATGAACATGTGCATGAAAGCAAAACTACGGCGAGATGTTAACCACATTAGGTTCAAAAAACACCTAATATTCAACCATACACGCAGAAATTACCTCCAAAACTCTTCATCCTTGGATAACGACGAGTTCCAAGCTTTTATTCTGGAGAAGATCGGCAAGAATCTGTTTCCCAAAGTGAAGATGAGCAGATTTCTACCGGAGATATACCATTGGTATACTGTCACTCTCCATCCTATGCTCCCCTTCAAAATCTTCCAGAGGGATAATTGTCAGGATGTGATCATCAAGGTAATGTTATAATCTTTGGCCTGCTTGTAGTGCAGTACATGGCAAACAAGACATGTTGTCATCAAGAGGACAAGAACCTCAGTATCTGTTTTTCTGTGCAATCTTCTGCTGCAACTTGCAAATCTTTAATGATTGTTATATGACGAACATTAACAAATCATCTGAACAGTGCAGATCGCAGCACCAGACTGGTTTGATTCACTGCATGGCGTGATCCGCATCATTGAACCTGCAGCCTTTGACAAACTGGTGCAGCTTGAATCGTGCCCCTTTACACTGTTCAAGCAAGCAGAGAAGGATCTTGGAGCGGTACTCTTTGGGCCGATGGAACTGTTGGAGTATGACGATAATTCACCTTGTACCATGACAGAAGAAGATTCTGTACCACCCCGCGCACTGAGTTACTTTGGCGAAGAGAACAGTTATGTACACGTGATGGAGCTGGAGGACACGGTACAGCAAGTTGGCGAGGAGATATTCATATCGAAGCCTCCATGGATGCACCCGCCACAATAAATAGGCTTCAGGAATGGGCTGGCTGATCATTGATGTGACGAAGCAATCGAGAAGATGCGGTCGGGCTTGACTTTGTCAATCAATGTTGAACGAGTTTTATGTTTCGTGTTTTTATGAGCGGCTGTGTTGCAAATTGTATATCTCGAGCGACACACCAGCACAAAGAATGAAAGAATCGACAGTGTCAATAATGTATTAAAAAAGTTGGTCGTGTTCTTCTATCCATGTGATCTGCAGTATGTTCAATGATGTGTCAGCAATAATTGAGATGCCACAGCAGCATAAGAAGAGATGATTTCGCACTTTCGTAATCTAGGGTGGTATTTTCTTTTTGTCTTGATATACTGGATCTCTGTGGTGATGACGATAAACGTTCTTCGAGAAGCATGTCATATAGATCTCTCATGTTCTTATAAATTTCGCGAAAGTTGGATCTGTCCTCTGCCTCATACTCAAAACATCTATTAAAAATCAAAACCAAAAACTCGAATTGTAACAAAAGTGTTCTTTGAGAGGTTGAAAGAAATACTTGGTAAGAATCGGGTGCAATTCATCAGGACATCTACCAACAGTCAGACATTCAGAGATCCTATAGTTCTTTACCTGAAGGCTTGATCCAATCTTCCTTTGTTGTTGACAACGTATTCAGTCACTTCTTCGTTTGTTGAAAGTTCAAAGTAAGGGGCTGGATAACTATCAACAAATTGAATGTAAATAAAATACATATAAAATATAAAACCTCACTCTTTCCTAAAGAAAGGATCTCCCTGTAATTTTTCAGGTCAATGACAAATGAGATGACATACCACGTCAAAACGCCAAAAGACCATATGTCAGATTCAAAGGAAGTGAGACCCGTCTGTATTGTTTCAAGGAAGTGAGACCCGTCTGTATTGTTTCTGGAGAGCACCATCTATACGCCATCACTTTGTTTGACTTACTCAGGGTATCATTGTTTCGTGACATGCCGAAATCAGAGATCTACGTCTATCACGACATGTTCACAATTATAACAGTCACCTTGGCATGTCTTGATTTGCTGATAAGTATATTTCTGGCGGCTAAATCCCCATGTACTATCCCTGAATAATGTCATCAATAGTCTATCACGATATGTAATGGTTGTACCTTTTGATTGTAGATAGATCATTCCCTTGACGATATCAAAGCATATTGCGATCAGATGACCATCACTCACTTCCCTTCTGTTTTTTTGCAGATATCTGGGATTATTTCAACACGTTGTAGATTACACTGATGATATTACAAGTCGAGTGACCCGTTGTCGACATATTCTAGGACCATGAGCATGTTCCCTTGATGTACATAGACTCCCAGTAGCCTCACTATGTTTGGGTGATTGAGATATCTCAACAGCACAATCTCTTTTCTCCATTTTGATTCTTCTGTGTTGTTCTGTTGTCCTATCAGCACATATGATATCTCATATTGATATCTCACCTTGACACCCTTCAGTGCAACGATAGTGTCATTCCATCTCCCTCTGTAAACTTCTCCGAAATTTCCAGACCCCAACTGACCCTCAATCTACAACTTGTTATCAATTCTGTTCATTTCCAAGTGGAGAACTGATTTTTGTCTCAACAACTTTC